>JADHZA010000195.1:0-40778 GCA_018831705.1 Torrubiellomyces zombiae
AAGCGGAGGACAGAGCAGGGAGCGAGACCGAGACTGCGTGGTCATGTAGACGGTTGATTTCTGGCGATGGTGGGCATGAAACGATTGCATAGCGTGCACGACTTACACTGACAATGAAATTTGAAAACCCGATGCGGGACGGCGTTCCAGGAGTTCGAGAGTTGGTTGGCCCTCGGGGTCTGCATGGTCATGTCGCCCCCTCTTGGTTGCTTTTTGGTGTTAGATTACAAGTTCGACTGGGAAGAAACATGCACCTGAACAGGAACTCAGTAATGTTCAAACTACATTGCCTCGAAATCATTGAGTGAGCTCATCGTGTGACATATGGCTTTGCTTCCTTGACAATGTGATATGGGATCCGATGCGCATGAAACCTTCTCGCACCATGAGTGATATCAGACGTGCTCGCGTGAGTTTTTGTCCTATAGTCCGGCGCGGGCATCGGCCGAGGAGCGACTGCCGAAGCCGGTGCCAAGGCCGTCGTCTTGGCCGACATGAAGATGAAGACGGCCCGGCAAGCGTCCGAAGAGAGAAAGTACGCCACCCACAGCGCGGACCAAACGGCGACATTTGAAGAAATAAACGTCCAAGACAAGGCGTCAGTCCAGGCTATGGTCGGCTGCGGTCAGGGAATTTTGATGGCTCGACTAAGCCGTCAACGCTGCAGGTGTACATACGTCCATATCGGCAAGTCCTTGTTACTATCAACTGACGGTTGATCAGGTTGGCAACGGCCTGCGCACGCCGTTTGCCGACATGGACATCGCCAACTACGATCGCATCATGAACATCAACTCCTGCGGCCTGCGTGCCACGCCCAGGTGGCCGTCAAGAACGCCGAGGTCAAGGGCGCGATATCCGCCATTGTCCTAAGCGCGTCTCTGATGCGATTGCCGAACCTTGACCTGTGCAGTCCGGGCGCGAGCTACATCAATGGCACGGGCCGGCCTGCTGTGACGACTACGATGCCGTTATTCTAAACGGCATGTGCGCCGTAGTAGGTGATCAGACAACGTGGGGGGAAATATCTCCAGTTCGGGGATCATGCTGAATGTCAATGACGTCAAATACCCTGGCAAAGTGTCGGTGATTGTACGCTTGCTTGGGGTAGCTGCGAATGCCAAGTCGTAGTGCAGTTCAGCGCGTGCTGGAAGTGAGGTGCCGGTGCAGGGAGGTCCCCAACCCCCGGCGGCTCCTTTTCGGTCGAACGTACGAAAAACCCCGTCAACAACCAACCCCGTCTCGCGCCGAACACGCTACATACTTCGGCAGCAACTGCTGTGATTCAGCATCCACGGAACTCAACTAGTAGCCGAGACCCCGCGGCGCGAACACTGATGCCCCCGTCAGTCTTCTTTTCTTCATCTCGACTACACTATTAATACAGCTTCTCAATTGCCACTCTCAATTGTCAACGGGACCGTCATTCATCTCATTCTGTCACACGAAGGCACACTGAAGCTCTGTAGTCCATCAACTCGGACCCAATGGCTCTCATCCAGGGGTGGATGCCGCCGACGCGGGAGCACTGGGCCCTGCTTCTACGAATCTTCCAAATCTCCTTTCCGGTCGTACGTGGCAGACAGGCCAGAAACTCACCCTATCTTTGATCAACTCACTGACCATAGAGGTGACATCAGGTCGGCTCGTTCCAATGGCGCCTGATCTGGTACCCCGTGGGCAAGACCTCTGTCAACAGCATACTCAACATACCAGGAAAACTGGGCTGGATGACCATGGAGGCGCCTGGGTTCCTGACGCTGCTGTACATCATGAACACGCTGCCGCAGCTGCACGGGATCGATGATCTGCCGTGGCAGAACCGGGTCTTGGCTGGACTATTCGTACGCTCCTAACTTGCATCTGCTACAAGTACTTCTCTGGCTGACACTCCCAGGTCATTCACTACATCTACCGCGCCATCTTGTTCCCCATTCTCCAGCCGTCCATGTCGCCCAACCACTTCGTGCCCTGGAGCATGGGCATCTGCTTCCAGCTTCTGAACGCAACCAGCATCGGCTGCTGGCTGGCTGCCTACGGACCCGTGACTGCCGAGGCGTGGGCCGAGCAATCGTCTCTTCCGCAGTTCGTGGCAGGCATCCTGCTTTTCTACATTGGCTTGACGTCCAACTTCTTCCATGACGAGGAGCTGCGGGAGATCCGACGCAAGGAGCTGCGGAGACGGGAGCGCGATGAGCCGCAGGGAAAGGGAATTCAGAAGCATTACGCCATCCCTCAGGCCGGGCTCTTTCGGTACATGCTGTACCCGCATTACTTTTGCGAGTGGCTCGAGTGGCTCGGCTTCCTCATGGCCGCTGGATGGACGTGTGCTCCTGCCTGGGCTTTTCTGGTCAACGAGGTGGCTGTCATGTTGCCGAGAGCGGTGAATGGGAAGCGCTGGTATATCGAGAGGTTTGGCGAGGACAAGGTTGGAAAGAGGTGGGCGGCTATCCCGTGGGCTTGGTAAGGAAACATGTGGACTCGGTAATGCGACTACAGTGAGGATGATTGGGTAGCCTCGTTATGGATGCATTGATGCTGGAGCAGAAAGGCTCACGAGTCGGTAATGGAAGACACGGCTTTGTTGCTTCCATCTTATCCATCCAGAGGCAGTGTACGCCGAAAACCTATGCAAAAAGCCATCATATATCCTGAAAAGCCATATCATTCCACATTCATCGCGTCACCACGCATCACGTCGTCTTGTACTTCCTCTCAATACCCTTGAGCTCATAAAACTCACCCACCCACTTCTTCATCGTCTCAATCTCCATCTCGACGATCCTCCTCACGCCCTCGTTCGTCGCCGCATTCTTCATGATCATGTCGTTGCAGTGCGCCGCCTTGGGGATGACGTGGACGGGCGCATCAGCGGTACCCTGGAACGGACCGTCGGGTCTGAAGTCGGACGAAACGCTCACGGATCGCCACGGGTCGAACTCGCCGTTAATCCAGAGCAGACGTTTCCGCGACTCGAGGTCGTCCCAGCCGTCGGTTCGGTCGTTCACGTCTTGAAATGTGAGACCCTTGGCGAGCCCGAAGGTGTAGTCGCCCTGTGGGGGGAAGAAGAGAGGGCATTGGTGGCGCGAGTAGGCGCCGTCAAAGCGCCGCGGCAGGAGGCCGGATGTCGACTTGGGAGACCAATTTTGCCACCACTCGAAGCTGGCGAGGTGTCAATCATTTTTGCTTTCGAACCAAGATGGGAGGGGGAGATATTGCTCACGGTTCGTTGCAGAGGAACCAAAACCATTGTAGGTTGTTGGGGTTGCGCACTGATCTGTCTGTGTAGATGGGATTCGTCTCGTTGAAGGTGTCGAAGCAGGCGATGGTGCTGTTGTCCTTCCAGTAGCCGAGTTTGGCGCACGCTGCAGAAAAGCTGGTCAGAGAATAGAAGCAATAGTAGAGGTGGACGAAAACGCACTTCCGGGAACAGTCACTTCTCTCGAATATCGCGCAAATCCCTCCACGGCTTTGGCGGTGCCAACGCCCTCGGGTCCTGGGATCGGCGTCGTCTTGTTCTGTGGAGCAGGGTATTGACCCTTTTGAGAAGACCATCAGCTTTGGCTCATTCGATCTGGACAGATTCGAACACAAGAAGTATAGCAGTCTTACCTCGATATAGTCACACATCTTGAACAAGCCTCTCCAGCCGGAATAGAACTGCTGGCTCTGCCACTCCCCAAGCCCGGTAGGAATGGTGGACAGGAAATCCACATCGTTCGGCAGCCCGCCTAGGCCAAAATCCGCCTTGACCTTCTCCCTCTCCTCCTTGGTGCCGTGGTCAAAGACATCATCCAGGTAGTTGACAACTCGCTTAAAGTCGGCGCTGCAGTTTCTCGGCATAGCAGCTTCCACGGGATTGAAGTACTCGGGGAAATCGCCATAGTCCTCCACGACGGCACTAGAGCAATGGTAGGCCCAAAACGTACCCGGAGCCAGACGTTGCACCCAGCCGGTCAAGGCACCGGGGTACGAACATCCGCTCAAAATCCAAGGAACCTGGTCGGGGTCTGAGGCGCCATACGGAGCAAAGGGCAACTCGACATTGCGGGCAAAGTAAATCAAGTCCTGGATGGAGTTGTCCAGCGTCAGGGCCTGCAGAGTCTCGGTCGTGAGATTCTGATAAGGCGAGCTGTCGCCCCAATAGCGGTGCTCGAGCAAGATGACAGCGCCGCCGTTGGTCTGCGCAAAGGTACCGGGCAGGGTTGCGTTGGTGGTGTATCTCTCGTAACCGTCGGCGGCGGCCTCCCCCGGTGTGCTGATGACGATGGGAGACCCCGGACCGGCGTAGAACTCGTCGTTGTACCAGAAGCGCTGCGAGAAGGTACCCAGCTCGGGACGGGAGTGGTCGATGAGCTGCTTAAAAGAAGCGGCCTTGGTAGGAGACGAGCTGTTGGCGTTACTGCTGAAACTCTGAACGCGGAACAGGTTCGTGTGAAAGGGCTCGGGGGGAGGCTTCGGCACTTGGAGGTGATTGATGCGCTGGAGGGAGAATGCCGAGGCGACAAGGATGAAGGGAGTGAGGGAGACGGCGAGGAAGCTGGGAGTCCGCATCTTGAACCGATAGAAGCTCAGCGCTCCTCAATAGGCTTGAGGTCTAGAGATGGCATCGCAAAAAGGGGGCGAGACGAGCAACGAGGGACGGCTCTTATATAACGAATAGCAGCTGCATTGCACTACTTACAAACCGCTTGGCACGATGTCTACCAAGCAGGGTCCTTTTGCATCATGACCGGCGAGATAGGTATAATGACCAACCCGCGGGTCCTGCTCACGGCGGGGGCATGCATCATAGCAGCAGCTTCCATCGACTTTGCTTCTGGGACGCAGACGGGAGATGCAGAGCGAGCTCCCCAATTCGCGACTAGCGTCCCGCCGGCGTCAGACGCGGCGGGTCTTGCTGATTGAACCAAGGTTGCAGCACGTTTTCATCTGCATGGACTTTTTGGTAGCGAGATAATGAATTGACATGGCGGAGTTTGTTGGTTGATCGTGTGGAACTGAACCAGGGGGGGAGAGAGAGAGAGAGAGTCGGGCGGAAATTTTCTGAGTAAAGTTCCCGACATAGCAGGCCTTGATGGGAAGGCAGGCGCCACGAGTGGTTTACCTGTGTGCCTCGTCATGAACAATTTAAATGGTCCATCCCCCTAGGAAATTATTATTGGGGGATGGATCATTTAAATTGTCTACCATGTAGTGCCCTATCTCTACAGCACGGTTACATGCCCAGACTGCATTCTCCACCTTCCTAATCAGGCAATTCTGTACGGAGTAGAAACGGCAGGGGAGGGGAGGAACAACCTAGTGGCAACCAATGGCAACGCCCCCGTTGGAGCACCCTACAAGGACGATGATTACCGATCGGTATTAGCCCATACGTGTAGTAATAACGGACAACTCGGCACAAAGGGAACCGGGGCAGAGAAATGCTATCGTGTTTTTTCTCATCCCTTTCTCTCTCCTCGGGGAACTTTTCGCGTTTTCTCAGTCAGCATCAATGTCCAATCCCTCTCCATCCCTCGAAAGATCCAGAAGCAGCCCACGCCTCATCTCTCTCGCCTTTCGTCCACCGCTCATCCAGCGTCATCACCCGCATCACCGGCCTGCCGAAGCTCCACCTCCGCCACCACCGCCATCCCGCTCCTCTCCTGCAGCCGAGCCCTTTGCTCCCTCCTCGCTCTTCCGATATTCACTCGTCTGATGCCGTTTCACCTCTTCGACTTGCCCGTCGAAATCAGGACTCGTCTCCCAGTTCACCCGTGCTCGACAGTTGAGCTCCAGCTGTGCTCGTAGCGGGCCCCGACTTCCGCCTACGTGGGTGTTGTCCCCGTCGTTCTTGGCTGCGTCTCGATACATTCGAAAATGATGCACGTGGATGCCAGGTGCAGCAGCGACTATTTGCATCAACAGTGGTGCTCCTCGACAAAGGGAGGGTTTGTGCGGCCCATACTCAGCGCTTCAAGGTAGAGAAGCCGATCGACTTGGAGGCGCAAGGTGCAGGAGTCAACCTTGTTCGCCTTTTCGCATTCGTGGCAGGCCATCGTGACTCTTTGACTGTTTCCTCGGTGCGTGTTCATGGCTGTTGTTTGGTCTATCTTGCTGGCACGGGCTGTCCTCTGGGTTGAGCGTCTCGAGAAGTGAAGCATCGTTCATCGTCTGTTTATGTGCTCGCCAGAGTGGACGAAAAAGCTCCGTCTGCTACTGAGTGCAGGTTCTATTGTTCTGGTTTGCCAAGGTAAGGAATCACGCAAAACGAGGCATGCGTGACTCACTCTGGATCCAACGTAATAACCAGCAAGGAGCGACAATGGAAACCATGGGTGCAAACCAGGCCGACATCCTGTCCAAACAAGTACACGCGACACTTTTTTCCATTACCAGCTGTCGTGTTCTTCGCTAGATCAGACTGAATACATGCTTGAATCCTTTGGCTCGCATCGTCCCTCACGTCTTGTCGAGTCGGCCCTGACACCATCGAAGCGCGTTTGCCTTGCTTCACCCGGCTAGATCCTCGCACATGATTCTCGCAAACGTGCAGAGTCCAGACCCTGCTACTTGGCCAAACGCGTCATGTTCGCCGTGCCTCGTTTGCTACCACCCTAGGATAATGTAGAGTGAGCCCTTGCGCCCCATATGCAACGAAGGAAAGGGTGAGTTTGAGCAGTGGATGTAAACAGGCACATGTGACTGCCACCAGACGAGTTCAACGGACAATGAGCACGCTCTCCTGCGGTCAAGCATCCGTATGGATACAGAAACAATGCAAACGGCATCGCTTGCCTCACCCTCCATTCTTTTGTTTCTAACCTCGACTTGACATCTCACCGGCAACTCTCGAATACCAGCATCGGAGCAGGGAAAATACGTCTTTTCTCGTCACCAAACTCGTCGATCTGGCTAGACTAAAGCAGCACATCTGCAGCAGGCGGTAAATAGAGTATCATACATCAGAGACATCGCCGCGTCCGCCATCGGCCGACGACCTCTGCGCTAGTTTCCAACCCTAAGCCTCAAGTGCTGTCGCTCGTGCGTCGTATGGATGGAGTCGCTTCCCGTCGGTAGCTCACAAGCCATGTCCCCATCGTCGGCATGCGCGACACTTGCCCATCGCCGACGCCACTTTCTGCAATCAAGCACGAAACTCAGGGTTCCCAACATTTCGCGAACCAAGCATAACACAATCGTTTCTCGAGTCGCGTCCGAACCAACCGAAACAGTATAGATAAAAAACGGAGGAGCTGGGCGGGAGAGAAGCATACAGCCACGCAGGATTCTTATGCCTCCAGAGCCTTGGCCTTCTTCTTTTGCTCCACCTTGAGTAGCAGGGCACGGTTGATGTGCGGCAGTACACCACCGAAGGCGATTGTCGCGCGAATTAGGGTGTCGAGCTCTTCGTCGCCTCGAATGGCGAGTTGGAGGTGTCGGGGCGTGATGCGCTTGACTTTAAGATCCTTGGCAGCGTTCTGTGAGAAGCATCAGCACGGATGACAGCCCAAAGCTGAGAGCAAAGGGTCGGGGGACCATCGCGGTCATGACATACTCCTGCAAGCTCGAGCACTTCGGCAGTAAGATACTCCAATACGGCAGTAACGTAGACGGCAGCCTTGGCACCGACGCGCATCTTGTTTTGTGTATTCTGCTTGAGGAAACGCTTGACTCGGCCGCATGGGAACTAAATATGTCGTTAGCTTGCTGCAGCCGGGGGAAATGCATGCTTGCGATCTCGACAGAGTCGATGAAAACACGAGCAGGCTCCGTAATCATGCGCAACGTGTCCCATCGCAGTCCCCCGCTCTTCGGTATCACGCGAGCTTGATCCATGGCGACCAACGAAACGAGGGACGGCAAAGCAAGTTGACGAAGCAGAGCTTGCAATCGAAAACGTTGCGCGATCGTCCAGTTCAGCTGACTCCGTATGATTCGTCTTGCGAAACGCGTCAGGGATTCATCCCTTGGCCCATGTCGCGGTTGGGAGCGAGAAGCCAAGGCCTGGTGGCTTTTCGTTGCGCGCAATCGCGCAACAGGCTTGAAGGCAGCAGGAAAAGGGCAAACGCGTCAAAAACCCGAGGTTGGCTTACCTGCAGACCGGCTCTGGCGGAGTGGCTCTGTTGTTTCTTGTGACCATCGGCGCTCGTCTTTCCTCCGGAGCTCTTCCCGCCTGAGGATTTTCCTTTACCGCCTGGCATCTTGACGGATGTTGTGCGTGGGAGACTGTGTGAGAAAAGGAGAAAAGTCTGGTTGGCGAACAAGATTTGCGAGATCAGATGTCGAGTTCAGTAAATGGCGACGCGTGCATCGACTGGAAAAGACAAGTTGCGACAACGATGCGAGGGGCGGGATGGTGGTGGTGTCAGCGTGTGGGAGGGACGCCAAGCGCTCGAGGTGGCAGAAATTTAGCTCGCAGGCAATTGTTGTTGTTTGTTTCCACTTCCGTCGCGGCTCAGCTCGCAGGAACGAGGGGGCGTCACGGTGGCGTCAGCGAAGCGAACATACCGAGGACATGGCCTGGAGGCTCGCTGGAGCGTTAGCGTCTCTGCCTAAAAACAATCGCTCGACTGCTGGAGCTTGGGCGAGGGCCAGCGCTGGTTCACGAGTCCAGGTAATGCCTACTACCCAATGCCGGAAGAACCCTTCTCCCGATGTGCCATAGGACCTGCTGTCGGGACCTGATGGGGCCCCGCCTCGCACCAGCCTGGTGTCACCTGATCGATCCCCAAGCCTGATGTCGGCCCAGAGGAGCGGGATGCGCAGGCATTGCAAGCCTTGGTGCGTGGTGAAAGGAGCGCATGGGTTGGAAGCTGCTCAATCACCCAAGATTCCATAGACAAAGTGCAGGTCCTCCAAAGATCATCGTGATTTGCTGTTCAAGGCATGTTCATTCGAACATGCGGAAGCGCGATATGGCCGACATTACCATGGGCGAGCCACCGAGGGCGTACCGTTGGGGGGCCAAAGTGATGATGGAGCTCGAGGCCATGCTTTCTGCCGCCGTGACAACGAGCAGATGTTGGTGCAAAAAGAAGAGCATGAATGTCGCCAAGTTGATTCACGACGCCAACAACAGCGCGCGCAGCGAAAGCCAGCAGTGAAGGCGCAAAGCCATGATTGACACAATGATGTCGTTGACAGAATCCGTAGAGGCTTGAAGACGGCCGAGGACAATTTGTTACGGCAGAGGAGAAAGTACCCCGCCGGTAGGGCCACACTGGAGGTTTCCCCGGACGCTGGCAGCCGGTATTGTTCCGCTGTGGCTAGTGGAGGAGCCTTACCAAGCCTGCGTCTGCGGCTGACCGAGGTAATAGTGCGGCTCTTCCACGTTCCGGTGACTCTGGCTTCATTTCTTGATCTTTGTTGATAGTCGATCAACCAGGAGCTGATAAGGTCCTTGGGTCACTCCCGTAGCGTTTTGCTTTCCCAAAATCCTATCTTTGTGTGTGATTCGAACGTCATCGTGCCCGTCATGTCACGTTTCCAAGCTTCAGGTGGGGGCTAGGCAGCTCCAGTTAACAGTTATGGCAGACGCCAATACATCAGTTTACGCTTCAAAGAAAGGATTCGAAATGAGAATCCTGTCTCGGCACACTTGGGCCGTGGTCCCGGATATGTTTGTATCAATATCAGGCTCGCTACAATATCGCCAGCGACGATAGAGTATAGGCGACCCCTAGCTTCTCTCGGACCGCCGGCAATCTACGGGGATGTCGGAAACATCCAAAGTTCGCCTTAAGTTTGCCTTCAAGAGCGGCAGCCAATATGCCGAGAAGCTCTGATGATCCAAACCTCCCAACTAAGACCTCGGCATTTTCGAAACTGGCTTTAATGCCGTATTTTTCAGTCGAAGTGAATATAGCGAGGGGGGCCTTACGCGTGCATTTCCGAGCACCTAGACTAACCATGGTCAGACGACCCATCGTCGTCAAGCTATGCAATAAACTCGGCGTCCGAGATGATGCATCTGACCAAAGAACCCAAGGGCTGCGCTCTCGCCAATGTAGCACCGAGTTCCTCGGTTTGAGCGTCGTTGAACGGCTTGATAAATGTATCCCACCTGCCCGAAGCTAAGCAGTCTGTTTCGGCTCGCAAGCCTTGGACGAGGAACCCCAGACCTTATTTCTCGCTCGCAAATGCTGGCCATGTCTCCATTTCGTACGATCGATGGGCGAAGAACGATACGTCGTCCGCCGCTGACCGTCATGTGCCATGTCGGAGGCAGGTCCGAGGCCCTCCCAGAATCGCGTCAACTTCTAGTCGGATCCCGACGCTGCCGTTGAAGCTACATGTATGATCAAACATGTTAGCGCTACCGGCGCACGGTGCTCAGCTCCAGGTTGCCAGAATCAGCCCTGATGGAGAACGAGACACTGTTCGCGCCGGATAAGTCGATGCTGAGTTCGAAATATGACTGCTGCTTCGGCTGCATTATCGGACTGTGGAGGGCCGACACCTCTGGTTGGGCGTTATTCGATGAGGACCCGAGGTCAAGTCCTCCAGCTGCGAAGGAACCCCCTTTGAATGAGACCGGATTCGACCAGTCGAGGGTCTACGCCCTCAAACGACAGCGTCAGGAATGCCAGCGATGAGTCTGAGTAATTTTGAACCTGATGATCCTACATTGCTGGTGTTTGTTAGCCCCCCTGAAGCAGAGTTGTTTCACGTGTAAAACGCGAAGACTCAGGTGTCGTTGGCCATGCTGATCCAGCGCATCCTGACCAGGAGTTGCCGGCGACGGCCCTCCCCTCCTTAAATGAAATAAAAGCGAGGCCAAATTATTTACGGATCATGGTTGCACGTGCCCCAGCTGGCACTGTTTCACTCCGTGGACATGTCTAGACAAACAAAGTATGCTCCATTTGGGATGAGACCTTGTGCTTGAAAAACCAATCTCAAGCGCTAGTGGGGGAGGCCATCTCGAAATGCGCCCTCTGCCCCTGTGTCATAGAGGTGCCGCAAGTCAGCCCAGTTGCAGCTGAATGGAGCTGGGCATGTATTACATATTACGTATTAATCATCGCGCATGGCTTGACAAATGTTCTGCTGATGGGGTGTTCTGCTAGTCGCTGCAGTGTGCGGGTACGATCCGCAAATGCAGGGTAGGGCAAACGTTTTCGTACGAGCATCAATCGATGATGCATGCACGGAGTATCTAGTTAGTATTGCAGGTAATACTACAGGCACCGCATAGTCGTCACTCACAGAGGGAGTGGCACAGCCCCTTCGCACATGATGTACAGTGCTAGATGGTTTCTATCTCCAGCTCACCTGATGAGGGTAACGCAACCAAACGAAACCCAAGTCTCAGCGAGTGGTTCAAAACGGTCCACCCTAATATCTGAAGGTGTGCCTCAGCCAGGCTCGTGAGCGTTGCGTATGCGGTTGCCAAGGGCCGCAAATTCATTTCGTGTCCTAGCAAGGACCAATGAGCAAGGGGGAAAAGGGGTCTCCTACGGTCAAGTGATGGGGAGCAGACAAGTCATGAGTCGAAGCAGTGGACCAGGGGAAAGAGAGAATCAGAGCCCGTCAGTTGACCCCTGCCCGGGACAGAAAACCGGTAGCGATTTGGGCCTCCGATTCGCCGGGCTGGTGAGGCTTGCAGTGTGAGCTATGTATGTATGTATGTATGTACTAACCTATCGACGAGGTTCCGTGCCTATGTATTCATTATTAGATCAGAATGTCACCAAGGGACAATGGTGAATGTAGTGGGATTGAGAGCAATCAACGCGAGACAAATCGAAAGATGTATACCATGCCGCCGGCTCTCGTTGGTCGTCAGCCAACGACATGTCACCTTTTTGAGTGATGGCGGCTCCTGAACGGCAACTGTCCAGCCAATGGACCATGCGGCACATCCATCTCTTGAACGGCTGGCGCTCGAGATCAAAGACAAATCGCATCTGATGTCGTAGCCTCCCTGGTGCTCAAACGCAGTGATGTGAGATGGAGTCTCAGGTCCCCGGATGCACGCGTGCAGGACCCGCGGTGAGCCTCTCGTCGCCGAGCGCCCGTTACTCGTACGGCGACAGCAGCAGCAGCAGTTCGCCGGTAGCGGATCGTCACTCTGTTCCTCATGGGAATAGAGTGTTATCACGTCGATTAAGTTGCAATACTTGTGCCTCGCAAGGATCAGGCTTCCCCGGGGACGCCCAACGGATCCTAGAGCGGACGCCAACGTAGCTTGATGCGCCCGGTCTGGCTTCTGCTGCACGAAAGCCGATTGCATACGGGAAGGCTACTGCCGCCTCTGATCCTGTCCTGATACAAGTACCAAATCGTTGGTCTATTGCTTTGTCTTAGGTGTTCGGGGAGCAGGGCCTGGCAAGCCTGGGCATGCAGTACTAGTCTGTATGTACCACTACTACACTACTGCACCGCACTGAATAACAGGTCAATACGTTGGCTCCGCAGTCCGCCTACCGCAAGTTGCGGGTAATTACGACACGCAGACATGATCCCAAGACAGGAGATTGCGGGCCACAAGGTTGGTGAATGGACTGCCTGCGCATGAGCGACGGTACAGATATGGGGCGAGAAAGCTGACAGAGGAAGGACGACCGGGTGGCCTTGGGCTTCAGTTCGATTGTATCTAACTTACCAGTCCCTAAGAAGCGATGTCTCGATTAACGAGGATACATACAAGTACGGAGTAGTCATTTTCTACCTCGTGGACTGTGCCGCTCCGTTGCCTTCTCTCAGCGAGATGTGCCGCCCGGGTCGCATTTGTTTCATTCGGGGGGATGACAGAGGAGACCGGGGCCTGGAATTCGACTTGCAAGGATAGGGCTGGCTGCTGTCCATCGCCAGTTGAGTCCACGAGGCCTCTTGCCATGTACGTACGTAAGGCACTGAGGAGGACGCACTCAACTCACGAGTCACACACCACCTCGCGCACTGACCGAAGACAGCGACGCCCGCACTGTATGGTTTCGATCGATGCCCGTTGGTTTGCTTCGGTCCCGCCGCCACTCCCGCCTCGTTACCACTTGCACGCCTCTGCTAGGCACAATTCTGTTAACGGCTGATTAGGCGAACGAGAGTCGTGCCCGCCTTGTCTATCGATCTCGGCTTGCATCATGGTTTATCGTTGTCGCTATTAGTCTTACTAGTAGCATCGTGCAGATTCTAGGTACTTGTTTGGACTCCATCCTTAGGTACGAGTAGTACTAGTACTTATAAAATCTCGGTCAGAAAAAGGAAGCTCTCTGGATTGACACGACAACGGATCACATTCATGTGCTCATGTTGATGTATGTATCTCGCAAAAAATGGTTCGCTCTTCCGCCAGGATACACTGAGTGAGGTGAGGACTTGCGGTATGTGAATGAGAAATGCCCTAGTCTCCCGCTACTACTGACCTCGCAGGTCGGGCTCGTTAGGTAGATGCCCCTAAATTCCTATGACTACCAGTGCAAGTTACCTGAGCCTACCGTGCCGATACTTGCAGGAACACATCTTCCATCAGTGCAAGTTAAAAATAATACCAGACTGCTTCACGGTCGAGCTGACCCCCCAACCAACGCGCCAGTGTCATGCCCGGTCAAGGGCGGTGGCAGGGTACTTGAGCCCTACCTAGTTCCTTGGGCTTATGCTTGCTTAGTCGCCTAGTATTGCGACTGTACCTACGAACGGGGGCCGCAAGGCTCCACAGTACAGCCCTGGTCGAGATGACACGGTGCACGGCTTCTCTCTCCTTGTCCGCGAGAGCATGCCAGAGGCGAAAAGGGCCAAAGAAAAAAAAACTACTACCTACATAGGTAGAGTGCCATTCCGCGTCCACCGGAAAATGAGCGGCGCCAGTCCCTCCTTGCGAGCAGCAGCCTCTTGGCAGTAATTACCGAGAGCGATTTTATCTCAATCTCCATCGTCTCGACTGACAGAGAGCGAGAGAGGTTTCCGTCCTCTTTCTTCCCCCTCTCATCTGAAGTCGTCGTTTTTAATTCTCCCCTCTGTGCGACTCGACCGCCCGTTTCATCATCCCCTCGAATCCTCCTCCAACTTGCGAGTCACGGTCTGCGCTGTCAACCTACTCCTCTTCCCTCCAAGCCTGTCTTCCGTTTTCTCTCCCTTGGACCACCCTTGGACTCCCTCCTCTCACACCACTCTACCTACCCTTTTAGCCGTCTGTCGCCCCAGCAGCTATTTGGGGTCTGTCGACGGGAGTCCAGAGTCGATATCGAGCCTGAGCCTCGCACTGTCTCCGCGCCGTCGTTGGCAAAGAGCGCCTGGTCCGTTCGTATTGGCTCCGAGCCATCTTGGCGACACCGTTGCCGCGCCAGTCACCACAGGCCATCCTCGTTCCTCTCGCCCAGATCTCTGTCGTCTCTGTCATATAGGTCGCCATCTTTGTCGGTGATTGGGACTTGCTAGCCTTGCCATTTTGCTTCGCCGTTGCCCCCTTAAGATCGAATCGCTGGAGCTGTGGTCTACGAGCATTATCCTCCAGCTGCGCCCCCCCGATTCTGTCACCCGTCTGCTGTCGGACTGCAACACAAGCGTCGCCTGTTCGCTATCTGTGACTCTGAAGGGCAGATCGATTCCAAAGCCTTCCACATTGGAGCGACACTTTTGATTGTAGCATCTCCGCCTGCTTAGCGCTATCTGCCGGATCATTTCTTTGTTTGGACAACGCATTACTTTTTACTTGACTTAGCATTCATCAGCTGCCGCACGTCGATAAATTTTCAGCGTCCTCGCATTTCCCCATCGTCGAATTACCAGATTCGCAAACATGAGTCAACAACCGCCTGACTTGGGCTACCTCGACTACACAACGCCCGCGAACCGCTCCCCGACATCGTCAAGGCAGAATTATGGCAACAATTTTGCTCCTGGCCTCACGCTACCCAGGCAGTCCCAGCGGCCGTTCGAAGCTTCGCTGGGCCCATCAGCCCTGTATCCGGTCGACAGAATAGGCGGCACGTATAACCCTCGGGGCATGGAGCCTATGCCGTCCAATGGGGGCATGCCAGCTGGCTACATGCTGGACAGCAACCAGGCCTGGAATTACAGCACGGTCGGCGTGGCTACCGTCAATGGGGCAGTAAATGGCAATAACCGTCAACGCAATGTCAATCGACGAGCCGCTCTTCCTCAGGTGCGTGCCTGCCACTCACCGGACGCAGCAGTCCCATTCTCCAATTATGCATACTGACTTTTCGCAGAACTGGACGGACCATAACAATATGGCCATGGGTGGCGGCAGCATGTCCCCCTTTCCGACTGGCCTCGGCAGCAGTCAGCTACCTGGTGGCAACCTTCGTGTCGATCACAACCAAGCACACACCTCGTCTGACCTTCGATCTACCGCATCGGATGGTGATCAGCTCATTCCGACGGCCATTGTTATCAAGAACATACCCTTTGCCGTTCGGAAAGAAACATTGGCGACCATCATGCTGGAGATGAACTTGCCGCAGCCATATGCGTTCAACTACCACTTCGACAACGGCGTTTTTCGCGGTCTTGCTTTCGCCAACTTCCAGTCCGCTGAAGACACGCGACTTGTGATCGAGGCCATGAACGGGATGGATGTGCACGGGCGCAAGCTTCGGGTTGAATACAAGAAGATGCTTCCGGAAGCCGAACGGGAGCGAATCGAGCGGGAGAAGCGGGAGAGACGGGGCCAGCTCGAGGAACAACACCGGGCGCCGCTCTTGCACCAGCAAGGCTCCGTTCAGTCCCTTGGTGGAATGTCGCAGACTCAGCAGCGGAGCGCCTCATCCCATCTTGGTACTTCGAACCCAGCCTCCGCCTCCGCCTTTCCTGTGCTGACCAACATGCTCCCAGGAGATGTCGATCTCAACGACCCTCAAACCCTCGAGTTCTACACGGAGCTCATCATGTTTCGACGAGACGACAGTCGAGAAATTCTCGTTTTCCCACCTGGCATCACTCCGGAGCACCGACGATCGATTCACATCTTGGCACATCACATGGGGCTCGAGCATCAGTCCATCGGCGAAGCCGACTCGAGGCAGCTTACCGTTCTCAAACGTCAACAGCCCTCCCCGACCAACCTACATAACGTTCCCGCCAACAGCCTAGACATGCACAAGCGTGGTCTCAGCAGAGCCGCGACATTTGATTTTGCCGCTGATCGCGAATCGCGAGTTATGGGACACAACTTCTCTCACCTCCAGGGACGACAGGGCCCGACGCTAGAATTGCCAGGTAGTCCCGATGGCAACGGCATCCCCAACAACCTGCGGGCGGCCAAGAGCTTCGCCGATCTCAGGTCGTTCACTCCCAGCCCATCTCAGGCGTCATCGAGCTACCTGGCACCTGGCAGCGGCATGAGCAGCATGGGTCCAGGATCGACAGCCAGGTTTGGAGACTACATGGGCAACCTTGGTCAAGGTGGCCACGGAGGAAACCCTGGGACACCGGGCCCGAAGGGTGACGGGAGCCTGGTTAGCAGCCTCAGCAGCCTGAACCTGGGCCCCTACGACCCGAGCCCTTTGCAGGGACAGTCTCGCAGCACGCCTGGCGCCATCGGGAGTCAGCGGCCTGGAGCCAACAGCGGCTCGAAGGGGGCGCCTGAGCGACAACCTCGCGGCCCCGAATGGGAGCAATCGGCTGGATTTGGAGGCCGAGGACGTGCCAACGGCCATGTGCAGCGTGGAAGCGGTTAGTTTTACATGTCTTACATCTTTCTCAACCAAGCTGACCTCGCGCCGTGACAGACTCATCCGATGCCGGTGTTCACGTTTCGACGGTATCCAACGGCAGTGGCTCGCGCTTTCACTAGAGGCAGCCTGACGACTCGACACGCACATTGTCGAGTGTAGGGCAAGCCCGCTTAGTACGATTTTACGTATACCTGACGACGTCACGGGCGGCCAGGTGCGAAAATGGAGGGAGAGCTGACCAGCAATGTGATGATACAAAGCGGAAGAGGACGAGGAGTGTTATGTTTATGGCGCAAAACAGCATACAGTCAATTCTCGACATATGAGCGATGATTTGACAAGTCACGACGGTGCTTTCCGGAAGCTCGTCGGTTATCACGTTTCAGCAAAGTCTATGATGCATTCCTTGACGATGACGACACCTTGATGACTTTACGTCTAGACAGCCGGACCGCCAACCTTCCCACCCCGTAATGCTGCTGCTGGGCCCAGGCTCCGGCGATGGGGAAGAGAGGATGGTGGCTCGGGCAACGAGCACGAGCACGATCTATACCCACCATAATAACCCTGCCTACGCGCAGACACGATTGTGACGACGATGACGGATGAGCTTGTCTCGGGGCGAAAAAAAACAAGGCATTTTTGAATGCGACGCGTTGCTCTATGTGATGTAGTATCTTGAGGGGGGGAGGGAAAGTCGACTAGAAGGATGGAGACGGATCGAGAGGCGAGGAAATGCAAAACATCTCGATGCGCCGAAATTGTGCCTTTTAGTCGCACTCATGTTTTTTGATTTGCATTTTGAATTTATCCACCTTTTCCAGCTCCAAGAATCATTGTTCCTCCTGTTACTTTTTCCGGATCGGATGTCTTGTTTCATCTTATGAAGCTGGTCGAGTGGCTGTTGCAAGGGGGCGAAACACGCAGTGGCGTTTGATTTCGAATTTGCCTACGTCGTTTGGATAGTTGCGTGGCATCGAGTCGTGATAGACGCATGCTTGTTATTTGAAAGCTATGACTTGGTGCGGGAAGAAAGGGAGATGCTGCATGTTGGTATGAGAATAGTTTGGCAACTGCATCATGGCATTCCGTTTCCCCCTGCTTCCCCCGATGATCGGATCATGTCAGGACAAGGCGCGGGCTACACGTAGATCAAATGAATGAGTATATGAGGAATGTATTTGCCATTGCTCGGGGACTTGGTACGGAAAGCGATGCCTGACGAGTTGGTGAATCTGTTGTGTTTCGAGCCATGGGGTTGCTATCCTCTTGCTAGGTTGGCGACGAAACACAAGCTCAAAGGAACCGGATCCTGCCAGACAAGCCCAAAGGTGCAAGCCTGCAAACACTATGTATTATGCTCAGCTGGGCGAACGGTATTTCTGGAGTGTCGGGAATGCCCAGCTGGGATTGCGTGGCACTTGTTCATGGACAGCAAGGCAGGGTAGAGGACATGAGCAAAAGATTCCGTAAAGCAAAAATATATTCCGAGCACGCTTGCTCCGTATGTACCATTACACAATGCATCCGTCAAATCCACCGGCCTACTCTAACAAACAGACTCTTTGGTATCATCGAACACGTCTGGTTTTACGTTGCCTCTCTCGTCCTCCTCCAGTCTGGAACAAACTGCTCAACACGCCCACGACCTTGCCTTAGTAAAGGTCCATCGTCATCCAATCGAAGCGCAGCAAATCGTGGCCAAATACCTCATGATCTCAGGCATATCATCTCTTCCCCCACCCCTTCCCCTCAAACACATTAACCACGTTAAGCTATACCCTGGATCTTCGCATCAGTAAGGCAAATAGAAAACAACGCCATCCTGATGTCAAGACATTACGCAACGCTGACGACCAAGGGACATTGCTGGTCGTGAGTCATTGCAGTTAGGCATAGCCCTGTGCTGGCTTGCTAAAGACATGTAGGATCTGCTCGGCGACTCCGACAATGCCTTCCAACTTGGCTTTTCCAACGTTGGCAAGCCAAGGATCCAGAGGATACCCGTTGTTGTAGCCGGCGATGAGTGGGTTCACACGACTGATCAAGAGCTGCACTGTTTGAGAGGCGCTTTGCATCACCTCCCGTAGACCTTCATCTGCCCAGTCCTGGAATCACGTCAGCTCACATGCACAATTTGTTGTACGTTTCGTGCAGTCGAGCCAAAAACTTACATAGCCTGACATGTTGTTGCCAAAGGAACGCACAGCCATCTCAAGCCAATCGACCTCCTGCTTGAGCAAAGGAGACAACCTGAGGTCCTTTGAAATTGTCGCAATCACTACCAGGTGCAACAAGGCTGGAAGATTCTCGAAGCGGCTGGGGGGATGATGACCCAAGCACTGTCTGAAAATCTCCTTTTCGTTGCCTGCTTGGATCCATTGTAGTATGGCATCATGTAGGCGGTCCTCTCGAATGGCCTGCTCTACAAGTCTGATGCGCTGACGAACGTCGGCGTCCATGTTGCTCTCGTTCATCGAGTTCGCAAAGGCGCCCGCGAGCCCCGCCTTGTTCGTCGACATGACATCGGCCCCCGAAGAACCGCGTGGGCTGGCCACATATTGGCCCCGAGGTTGGGGCTGGTGGTTCGGGGCATGATTCGACGGATACGTAGCGTAATGACCTGCCGGATGCGTGCCAGATGTCGCACTGCCACTATACCCTGGAGTGTCGAAGCTGTGAGATGCAGCGGCCATATGCGAGCTCTGGCTCTCCAGGCCGCCCGAGTGCTCCCGAGCGGGCTGCTGCTTCAGCTTGAGGAGCTCGGCTTGAAGAGATTCCTGAGATGCGGCCATGGTGGACATGAGGTCGGTCAGACGAGACACATAGGCGCTGAGCTGCGCCAACTTTTCGCTATCAGCGGCGTGCTGCATCCTCATCCAGTTGGCCTGTTCATGGTACTGTCGAAGCATTTCGTCTGCCACCGTTTGTGCCGACTCGGTGGCAACGCTGGCCAGGCTGGGAGCCAACCCTTGCGTCAAGGACGAGACGACGTCTTGCTGCAGAGTGGATGCTATCGTCGCGCTGACACGATCCGCGACGTCTTGCACAAAGGAGGGGGACTGCATTGATCGGCCTATGGCAAGCGGCAACGCTGTTTGGACTTCTTTCTGCACCGCGGACGTGATCTGAGGCTGAATCTTGTGGTGCAACACCTCCGAGACGGCTCTGGTAGCCTTGTCGCCAATGGCGGGTATCACGGATTCCTTAAATTGATGATGAATCAGGGACTCTAGAACCTTTTGGGTGTTGTCGTTCAAGACTTCGGACACCATATCAAGAAGCTTAATCTGGTGCTCGTTAAAACTTGCGTCTCGGTTGCGCGCGCCTTCGTCGATTTTGCCGTGCAAGCTTTTCAGAGAGGCCTGCAATGTGCTCGAAATTGTGCCGATTAGACGCGTCTCGATACCTCTGACAGTAGACTCCACCATCGCGGACGTGACGCCATCAGGTTGGGCATTAGAAGAAACATCGGCCTTTGAAGATGTGACGATACGTGGCGAGCTGTTGTCTCCGTTGGTAGTCGACTCGGATTCCTTGACATTTTTCTTCTTTCGCGTCTTACGCTCAGATTTTTCTGACTGTCCCTCCTTGGACGACTGTACAGGTGTCTCCGCGTCCTTCAACTCGTTCTTAATCTTGACTGGGGTCACAGATTCTGGGCCGCGTTGCGCACTGTCGCTCTGAGCGGGCGTGCTGTGCAACAAAGACTCCCGATCTTTGTGAGGCGCGCTTTTGGCGATACGGGTTTGCTGCGCTTCGGTGCTGGTAGGCTCGATCGGCTGTGGTGTTCTGAGTTTAGAGACGGTAACGACGCCTTCCTTGACGGCGTCGACGGCGTCCAGGACCTTGTTGTCTCTTGACCAGCCGAGCTCGCATTGCTTGATCAGCACGCACGCCACCCCCTTGGAGTGCATGACGTACAATTCGAACAGTGTCGGTTCATCAGCGTCCTGGATCATGGCCGGGTTGCTGAGGATATCGAGGCTGCGAAGGATACCCCTGTTTGCAAAAGAATACTCGCGGACGCCACTTATCACGGCGGTGCTATCCGGCTGCGGGATAGAGGGGTCCTGATCGACAATTCGTTGCATGTAGTCGGCCTGGGACACGTTCTTCAGGTTATACTTGGGGGCCGACAAGTGGGCAAAATAGATGGAATTTCGCGTTGGGTGCCCAATCACAATCATGCCGCTAGCAGGGTGATATGTGACGCTGCAGAGAGCGTCCGACTCCTTGACATGAGGCAGATTGAATTCCTGCACCGGCTTCCCCAAAGCCAGATCCCAAACTTGAAGGGTGTGGTTCTGCTTCATGCCGATGAGCATGTAACGCAGAGCACACCGCTTCTGATATGGACGCTGCTTGTCGAGGAGTAGCACCGAGGTAGGCCACGCTTTCTCCCGTTCTGGCGTCGTCGCAAACGTCGTCAGAGGCTCCTTGATCTCAACCGATGACTGAGCTGGAAGCGGCGTTCGTAAGTCGGAATCATCCTTAGTTGCGGTCAAATTGCGGATATCCCAGAATTTGACCCGTCCGGACTTGTCCAAAGAAACAATGACCGTGTCGTCTTGGCTGAACGTAAAGTCCTTGCCAGCCTTACCAGTGTTTATTTTGAGAGAGCAGTTTTTCAAGGCCCTTTCGGTGTCCACGACACGGTCATGGCTCGACTTGAATAGCTTCTGCTGCAAGATAAGGGATGGCCAGATGAGGTTGATTGACTTCCCGCGAGCCACGGCGAAGAATTCTGGGTGCGCTGTTGAAGCCCTGGCTCTGGTTTTGAGGACACCGCCAGGCACGTCACCATCCTGGGTAGCTGTCGGGGGCAGAGCAAATCCGTACTGTTCCAGATGTGGATCCTCTACGTGGTCCTTTTGCCCGTCCTTAACTTGCACCCAGTACACAGTACCGCTGATGCCGGTGCCAATGATAGCCTCTCGGTGTACGTTTCCGTGGTCCGAGGGCGTGACGGACATGCAGACATTGAAGATGCGATCCTTCGTGTCCGTGAAGACCTTGGCGTCTTTACCGTCATCTTGACGGATGACACGCAGACCACCTTGCTTTGACATGCCGTAGGTCATGTACGTTTGAGAGGCCGTATATAGATTGCGGTCAATCTGTTCAAAGTCTTTCTTGAGACGAGCAATCTCCATGACGGAATCCTCACGGAACAAGGCACATGGCTCATTGCTTTCGTTGGGGAGAGAGATGGAAATCCACGGCTTCATGGGAAAGTTGTACACTCTGACGGGAGGGGGTTCCTTCTCCTCGATGACAACAATCTCTTCCTGGTCGGCACTCTCCCAGCTATCCGCGACAGCCCGGGTGCTCTCACCATCCGCAGAGGCGTTGCCGGGAGCATCTTTTCCGGAAGAATCCCCAGTAACATCATGGGAATCTTCTCGTGATTGCCCTCTCTTGAACTGCTCGATGATCTGCTCCTCAACAGACCTCACGGCGTCCTCTACAGGGTCTACCGGCCATTTCTGACCAGCGGAGGAATCGGCATTCGGAACTTCAATGACATCTTCATTCCGATTTTCCTTGATAGAAAGCTCAGCTCGTTCCAATGCTTCCTGCGCGTCCTTGTCCACCTTACTGGCCAGATCAGTGACCGCCTGAGCGACAGTCTCCTTTGACTTGCCAATCGAAGCGAGGTTGTCAGATCCCGAGGTCGATGGCGTTCTTTTGATCGTGATGTTGCTGACGGTATGGGACTGAAATGATGCTCTATCAGGAGCGCCAACGTGCCGCTCCTGAGACTTATGATCGCCGGCAGAGTGCCGTTCCATTTGCTGAGAATTGGTCGGAGACGCCTGTCCGGTTTGCTGAAGGTCCGAGGCGGAGTGCACACCGGGTGCGGGCTCAGACCCGTTCTTCTGAGAAGGCGATTGACCAAGATTCCCCATTAGCTGCTGGTACAGAGCAGACATATTGGCTGGTGGCTCTCGAGATTGATTCTGCCCAAGCCCGTGCGGGCTGTTTGGGCTATCATATTGGGCTTCACCGGCAGGCTCGAGGTGATGGCGCTGGTGCTTCACTTGTTGATATGCATCAGGGTGAACCTGGCGCTGCGGCTGACCGTAGGAGCGATCGTGACTGTTCGAGTAATCCACAGGCTGCTGAGTGCCATTGTGAAGTTGGGAGGCGTCTGTCGCGGCAACGGGTTCAGTCTGGCTTGGTTTAGGACGATTCAACAGGTTGAGAAGATATGCTGTCGTGTCGACCGAGGGTGGCCCGTTGCCAAACGAAGCGGATTGATGATTCTGAGCCACGGGAGCAGGAGGATGTCGGAGCTCGTCTGGATCCTGCGACGCACCCCTCATGAGGGCAGCCAACAGACCAGAAGGGTCCGCACCAGCTGGTGCCGGCTGGTGAATGCGGGTAGGATTCATAAATTGAGCCTCCAAGAAGCTGGCTCGGTGAGCATGGTGCTGCAAGTGTTGCGGCTCCGGCTCTATATGGGATTCATCCTGCTCGGGGCGAGGATAGGGCGGCGGCTGCTGTTGAGGCGGTGACTGCTGGGAGCCGTGGCTCGAGCCGCCTCCACTAAACTTGAGCAAGTTGAGCAGATGAGATGTGCGCTCGAAATCGCTAGGAGCAGAGTTATGGACCGGCGGTGTTGGGGCCGGAGGAAGATCCATTGCTTTGTCTTTGCGATGTGACGAGTGCAGGGCGGCGAGATGCTGACGGGCAGAGTGTAAAAAAATAAAAATAAAAAAGACTGCTCGCAAACGCAACGAACAAAAACGAGATGGCTGATCAATGGCCACCGCTCGCAGTGCTCGATAGACTGATAACGAAGAAAGACAACGAGACGGACTCCTCTGGACTGAAAGCACTTCTCCGGCAACCTTCCTCTCAGCGACAGCGGTAGAGAGAAGAGAACCCAGTTGTTGAGTTGATGATGAAGATGCAAGGAGTCGTGTACGTAAGAATAAAATTGTATCCCGGATGGTGCTAGCGGGAGGAAGGGGAAAAGTGTGAGCGGCAAACCGGTACTAGTACTAGCGGCCCAGCCTCTCTTTGCGCCTTAATAAGCAGTTGCGAATCAACCTTGGGGGTGAATGCGGAGACACCGCTCCGTGGCAGCCCAACGACGTGAAGGCGAGATCTTTGTGTTTTCTTCGCAACAGCTGTCCGGCGCCAACAAGACTGAGAGCGTGAGAGGTAAATAAGCCTATCCGCAACTGAACAGTCTTTCTGGTATTTATACCTAAAACCGCAAAGGATACAGAGAACAATGCAGTGTTCGCTGGAGAGGACCCTGCGGTCAGCAGCGAGCAGTCAGGCGGTGGACACAAACCCATTCACTTGGGTTGGTGCTGCCTGTTTATCTGTTCACCGCAACATTGTGCTGGACCTTGATGATCAGATGGAAGGGAGCAAGGATAGTGTACATATTTGCAGACATTTGTCTCTCTCTCTCCAATGCCAAATCTCTGTCTTATCTGAACACGGGCTCCCACCCAAACCAACCTCACGTGCCTGCGATATGTAAACGTACCAAGATCTACCTCTCCACGTTTAGGCACAGTACTAGTTACTGGTAGTAGTACGTAGTGGCACCTATTGCCGTTCAGGCTTCTTCCGAAGCACGACTGACGTGGTGCTGCAGATGCAGCGGCGAGAGGCACCAAAAAGACCTACCAGGACAAGCCCGTTTGTCACAACGATAGTGGATTTTGCAGTCAGGCCAAAATAGATGCAACACTCTGTCGTGTTCAAGAGAGGGCCTACAATGGCACCTACCATATTTTCATAACATGTACACTAATGATAGTAGTAACCGTTAGCTGTTCATACGCTACCGCGATGCTCGACGAGAGCCTCCTACGGCTCTTTTAACGGTGGTCCTTTTTAGTGGTTATGACTGACTACCTCAACCTGGCCGCCCGGTACGACTTTGAACCCAAAAAGGTTCCAAAAAGGCACTACAGGAGTCACTAACGGCCATGATCGTCCCGATCAAGGCAAAAATATCACAACAAGGTTAGTTGTTAGACAATTCCATTCGGAGACCGTCACGGTGCCTCACCATAGTACATGTAGTCGCGGCCATCACCAAAAACAGGCTTATCCCGTACCTAGGTAGGTACTCCTAGCGGGGCGCATGTGCTGTCACTGCGCCCATTCTTATCCGGGGCAAAGCAAAAGACCTGCGGCCTCGCCTCCCACCCAGCTATTGTCTCCGCACCACGTAAGGCACTTCTGCAGGCAAGTAATCCTCGGATCCGGATTTAACCACGACCCTCGGCGGACCTCCAACATTTTCCCACCCAACGGCACCGACGACTCTTCACCCGCGAACGCTCATCTCCAACGCCCTGATCTGCACCATCGTCATACGGCCTTGGTCCTCTTCGTCCGCGCAAATGCAGCAACCCCTTTGAGCGTCTCATCCATCGACTCGCTCCCCCCGCTATTCAGAATCTTACCTGCCGGGGCCCTTCCATCAAGCTTCGTATCTTCCACCTCAAGTCCTGGACATGATGTTCTGTCTCCGCAGGTACGATCTCGTCGGACCACTAGCACGAGAGATTTCAATGACTGATTCCTTGACAGTTGGCTTCCCCTGCTCTTCATTCCGACGAACGCCTCGCCCGCCTTCATCTTCCTCTTCTTCATCTGCACCTACTTCCTCAACCGTCCCTGCGTCTACTGCTCCGTCCTCCTGCTCATACTATTCCTCACCTCGTGCAACTGGTCCGACCGTTGCTTCTTCGACTTCGGCGCCAACTGGTTCCTGCCTCGTCCGAATAGCTTTTCGCCCGCCGCTGCGCCCGACTTCAATACGACCGTCGTTGATATGGTCAACTCGACTGTCAAGGCTCTTGCTGGTGCTGCCGCGGACGAGGTCGCTGCGCGCACGGACGAGTGGACGGGCTTGGGGGTGGGCTGGTTGAGGAGCTTGTTGGGGAGGCGTGAGTGGAGGATCGATTGCATGGACATTTATATACGATTATGATGGAATAATTTGCATAATAACCCTGTTGTTCTCTCTGTGTATTTGAATCTAGAAATGGGAGGGATTCGGGAAGATACCCACTCTCCGTTGCGAGGCTTCGGCTTGGAAAACATAGCGAACATCGTTCATCGAGAGCATAGCCTTAAATTGCATGATTACTGACGTTCTTCCAAACAACAGTTCAGTGTTATATGTCTCTTTCTTAGAGTTGACTACTTAAAGTTGCAACCTAGCTCATCGGTGATGGTAAATGCATTGCTTTGTATACCCAAGTTCCATACATGACAGTCGCTAAGTCGAGTCGTGATATCCCGTCGTCGCTATGAAAACAAGAACGCCGCAATCTCCAAGCCGCAAGCCCGTAAATAGCTGGCTTTGTTCTTCGCCATCTCTTAGCTTTCATCTTCATCCATGGCACTGTCATCTTCAGCAAGGCTGTTGTTCGCCCCGTCCAGTTCCAGCTTCATCTCCACTTCACCCTCAACTGGGTGTTCCATCAATTCAGGCACGTCATCGACGAGTAGTTGGGGCTGAGCACCACTGACACCCGACAATGGCAACGACGGCGGGTGCGAGGAATCATCCCCTTTCGCCTTGACAATCGTTTCGGTTTCGTGCACCGTCTGCGTCACCATCTCTCGTACCGTTTCCGTGATTGTTTCTGCAACTCGAATCGTGCTCACTGTGTTTTGTGACGGGGGGTCATCGGCTTGTTTCGCAGACGAGTACGAGACACAGGGATCCATTGACGCCTCGATTGGAGTTGGCGACTCGGCTCGCGAATCTGCGGAGGTCGCACTTGTTGCATATGTCGGGATCAATCCAATATCAGATGATGCGATACCGTTTGTTTCAAACACAGGGAGAGGAGCGGCCTGCTGGTCTACGGGTACGCTCCTCTTCGCCGTCCACTGGTGCGCCGCCCCATCGCCTGCTGGGTCATTTCCTCCTCGTACGGCCAGCACCAAGATCAGGAGGCTCAGCAGTGCGATCACGACGTTCTTTCTGTCTTGCATGAGCACTCGTATCGCTTCCAGAATCAGCTCCGGCAGCGATGCGCTTTTGTACGCCCGTCGTCGCTCCTCGCGTCGTGCGCATGCCTCGACTGACGGCGACGGCGGCGACTCGTACTGCTGTTTCTGTGCGGAGATATAATCCTCATGCAACGATGACTGTGCCGGGCTGGATTCTTCCATGTGTGTCGAGGGTGGCACATGGCCGTAAATTTCGCGAAGCCTCTCCTGCTGCCTCGACTGGCGATCTTGATCGATCGAGTCTGGTCCGTGGACGTGAATTTGTACCGGTGGCGATGATGGTAGATGAAAATCTCTTTCCGACAGACTTCCCTCGTAATGTTGCTCCTCGGAATGGAAGCCTTGACCATCGACCGCTCCCATTCCCACATCATCCTCAATAGCTGCGGCATCGCAGGCTTCCTGAATTTCTAGAGCCCTCTCTTGCTCCGCCGAGAGCCTGCTAAGTTCCTCTTTCAAACTCGGGTCCATTGTCGGCTCCAGCTCCACATCTACACGTTCCATTTCCTTCCAGCACGCTTCCCAAGCACCGGCCCTCATGAGGCCATTGCTCGCATACACTTTGACCCGGAAAACCTTGCCTGCCCCGAGAGAGTCGTATCGAATATCGGAGCGACATAGGCGACACCAATGTGTCTTGAAACCCGAGCTCTCTCGCATTGATTTGGTGTCGATGCTATATCCGTCATCCGTTTCGCTGTCCACGTCTTCTGCGAGCGACATTTCGTTGGATGGTCCCAGGTAGTGGCCGCATTCCAGGATACGCGCTCGGCGCCGCAATGGCAGGTCCAGGGCTTCCAAAAGACGTTCCTCGAGGACTTCGTAGTCGTTTTGTGGATGCGGCAACAAGATGCCGCGGTCAGAGGTAGTATCTCCTGTCCGATCCTGAAGTTGTCGCCACGCATCGCGCAGTGATTTAGCCTCTGAACTCAGCTCGTCGGTCTGCGCGTTGTCGAGCACATCACCCCAGCTCCATCTCAGTGGTAAGAGCGTTACGTGAAGAAGGACGAGCGGCGGGGTGCTTCTCTTGAATCTCGGAGGTGTTTTCTTTGGCGAATACTGGGCAGAAACACTCGGTGAACCGAGGCGAGATACGGTTGCTCGAGGCGTTCTGCGGCTCGAATGTGCTGAGCCGGTCACGGAGGCCGGTGGTGAAGCCATTTGGAGTGCTTTGACAGAGGAAGGAGAACGGAAAGCTGGCCGGGGAGTGCCTCGGACTGTGGGAATGAAGTCGTCCTCTTGGTCTGACTGTGGGATATCGGAAATTCGGGGAGATGGTAGGGTCTGCGAAGGCTTCTCGTCTGTTTTACTCTCTGGCATGGAACCCATGGAGCTCCTCGGACTGTTGTCGCTGAACACGTCGTCTTCATGCTCGTGATGGGAGCTACTATCCCCTGCTTCATCGGTATTGGCTGCGTGGATAACAACGTTTTCTGTATCTTCGTCCGACATTTGACTGTCGTCGATCATGGAGCTTTCCTCAAGACAGGAGACAGACGGCGATACGACACTCTGATCATCTGCCGCCGGCAGGCTTGATCTGGGTCCTGGGTCGCGGGTTGAGACGTGCGCCACGATATCTCGAGCGGCTGCGTGGATCAAAGCCTCGGTACGTTTGGACGGCCATCTCTTGATATCGTGGGATGCTTGAGATGAAGCAGATTGTCTTTTGGACTGAGGCGTTGCTATCTCCTCATCAAGACAACTTTCGGTGGCTTCTTCGGTCGACGTTGGTTCATGTTCGGGTTCGAATTGTTCTTCAGCCGTTGCTGGAGCCTTTGTTTCCAGGAACTCGCCATCCATAAGTTTTGAACTCTCGTTCTTGTCAATGGAGAAGTCAGATGTTCGATGTGAAGCCGTCGGGACAGCGGCATCCCCAGTCGTCTCCGTCTCCATCTTGAGCGTGTTTCCCATGAGGTAGGACGACTGCAGACGACGATGGTACAAGAGAGCTCAGGATGGATCGGAAGTTGAAGGTCTCGCTGTCTGATATCTCTGTAAACAGGAGTTCAAAGAAAAAAGTTGCGACGGAGGGTATATCGGCAAATCGCAAGTGATCCGAAGGGATTGGAGGCAAGACGGGCTAGAACGGCAACAAGTCACAAACGCAGAAGCGTGAAGGTGACACAATATCCGTAGAAGCCTTTGTGCTCCATGAGATGTGAGTCAAAAATGTTCATGCACGGTTCAAGACAATTGCGAGGAAGACTGTATGTAGACGGCTAGCGTCCATGGGTATCACGGAAGGTTGGGCCGCGGTGAGCTTCCTTTCCCACCCGGACGTTGTTTACGCTCGTTGCTGGGTCGACGACCACATGCGTGGCACCATTTCCCTGCTTCCATCCGACGATTTTTCTGCAGCATCACCATGGTACTGGTCTAGCATGAGCACGCTCCTTATGTTTCAAAGAGAAGAAAAAGTCGCGAAGAACTCTACGCGTTTTTGAGCGATTGTGCACGCTTTCGTCCCCGTCCTGACAGGAATGCGGGAGTTCCCTCTTGTCGGTAAGGGAAGGGTTCAGTCTGTTTCACTCGCTAGGAATGTTACCAATTTTCAGTTGGGGCAGACAGCACAGAGGTCACAGACCTCGGCATCGAAATGGAACATGGTTGATGTCTGGTATTGTACTTGTAGTGTTGTAGTATCCCTCGACGAGCATCTTACCTCAAGCATCTCTCCATGATGGTCCATTTACTAACTTGCAAGTATCAATACATGGTGGCGCGGGCTGAAGACCGGCTTGGCCACCAGGTAATTGATACGCCTTATTAAGTCCTACCCTGCAGTTACGGTTGTGTCGGCCGAATTATCAAAATATCATCATTAGACGAATCACTTCTAATAATCGTGTTCCCTTCGTGAGCATCGATGATAGAGCACCGTGCAATCGCATCCTAGCCTTACTTGATTCTTCTAATCCTTGAAATCCTTGACCTATCGCTTTGATGCTGCCAGCGTTGACTGTGTGCACAAACATGACCGCAAAATTGCCTAGCGTCAAATCATGCTCGAACATCCTTGTCGCGTTGCCATATATTTGCTGGAATATCATGACGTGGAACAGGAATATCCTTGCGCCACCAACGACTTTCGCTACGAGATGAATATATGTAAAGACCTGGACTCGAGCGAAGGAGTGGGTGAGTGAGTCAGTACGTGAGTGGCTGTGCAATCACCGCGCAGGTGAGTCACCGTCAATCGACATGAGGCCAGCAGCCATCGGCAACCACATTTAATACTTTGGAGTAATTTTTCTTCATTCTCGAATTCACATGTTTTCTTTTTACATGAGCAGTAACCTACACCCAATCACGCATCCATGACCATAATGGAGGACGATCTGCATCTCACCATCGTCAACGCCGACCGACGACCGGACTACGCCCCCAAGCTGATATCCTCGCTCGAGCCATATTTTCAGAACGGGAGCTCGACATCGCCCGTTGCCGCCGCCAAGATAGTATATGACGTGACCAAGGGCGAGTCTGTCTACGAGGATGGCTTGCCCATCTTCCTCGAGTGCTTCTGGGAAACAATGCATGACCTTGCGCGACAAATTCCCTACGACAGTTACGGACACGAGCGCCTTGTCAGCCTCGTCCTGGAGCTGCAGCACATGCCACCTCGTACGGTCAGGCAGGGAAGTAAAGAAACGAGTGATGGGTCCGAGGTCCAGATCAAGCTCTGGGACAAATCCTACATAGAGGCCTTCACCGGAGTGTACCTGGAAAGCCGATTTCATCCAGACGGTTAGTCCATCATCTATATCCCTAGCACTACATTCATGGTCTCCGACTCTCTCTCAATACGTCTAAATAGCCACTGAATTGGGTCCTTTAGAAAGCGCGCCAGACGCAAGTCAAGAAGTCATTCTCCAGCGTCTTCTCAATTTAACCGGCTATGTTCTCCGGGCCATTTGCAAATCTCCTGACTTGATCAGCGACATCGGCACCCTTTTCCCTCTGTTGGACATTACCTGTGCTCTAGAAGGCGTCATGATACCTGTGCGCGGCGCCCCCGACATCCCTAATGAAGATCCTCTGGGCACTGAGAATATCGCCCTCAAGACACGCATCGCCGCCGCCTGGATCATCTACATTGGGGATGTACTCTTCAATCGCGACGATGAAATCCTTCACGTCGAGCCTGGTCCTTTGTGGAAGCTTCCCAAACAAGAAGCAAATAAGCTAAGAAGGAAGACAAAGGGCGACGCCATGGAGAGGTGGGCGTTCTGGAAGAGCAGACTTGTCAAGATCCGCGAGACAGAAGGCATCGACGAACAAGCGCGTAAAGATGCGGGAGAGGCTTTTGAGGCTATGGAGAGAATTGAGAAAGACCAAGCGCCCTGATTTTTATCTTGCACTAGATGGTTTGTCACGAAATGTCACCAGGCTTCCATTCATTACTGCAATGCGGTCATATTCTAGATCAATGCCTGTCAATTTACGGATGAGTCTAGAAGTTCGATAACTCCGTCATGAACAGACTGAATAATCTCAGAATGCCTCCCGTCATTCTATATGTCACAAGCCCCCACGATTTGCACCTGAACACAGTGGTGTGAACTGTGTCACTTCTTCACCTAAGGCTCTTGAACGAGGACCAAACCGCAGCCATTGCCCGTTATGCAACTCACAATTCTTCACAAGAATCTTTCGTCACGGTTACAGTCTGAGTCGCTGTAGCAGCTGTCGCATCCGCCGTGATACCCCAGCATGAGCAAGCAGATGAATACAGTCCGGCCTCCGTGCAAGCCGAGGCATACGCAGGGACAGCTGTAGGAGCCTGAGTGACAGCACGGTAATCGAGAAGAACGCCGCGCCTGGTTACAGTCACAGTCTCGGGGGAATCCTCTTCCTCGTCGGGATCGACTGTGACAGTAACGGTTCTGGCCAAGTCAGAGCTGAGAACACTGATATTGACTGGGACCAGCCGACTTACACGACAGGCGTAGCGGTTCCCCGCATAAAGTTGGAACAGTCGGCCTGACGCAATGTTATCGGATCAAGGCCAGGACGTGTGCCTGTGACTTGACGAGCGCAATTGTCGCCTCCGCAGTGTTCGTCACGCTTCTCGATGATGCCGGCTACAGCAGCCGCAACGAAGCATGAAACGATGATGGCCCTCATACTGACGAGGAAGGGAATGAGAGGTTACCAGTGGCGGTCGTCAGATCGAGCAATCGGGGAAAGAGCCAGGAGAAAGTCGAAGATTGGTGAGGAATGTTGGGCCAGAGACTCAACGGGACAAGTCTGTAGATGGTCCATGCTTGTATATACCATGGCTTGCCTCTCAACATCCAGGGGTGCCGGACACTCCCTCCCTTCCGCTTGCTCCTCCCGTCCTCGCGGCCGGCACAGCTGAAACGGGAGTAAACCGGGTCCCATTGTACGCCGGGCTATTGTTGCTTGTGCAATAAGTGGGAAGCCCACGCAAGCCTCTGGAAGTAAGCGCGCAACCGTATTGGCGGGACAAAGGTTGACGGGGTCATTGGCCAGGCCCTTGTGCAACACGCGGTCCCTCATGGCACTCACGGACCACATCTCCACTGCCCAAGCTTGGGATGTGATCAAAACCATGTTGTATCAGTGTTTGGTCCGGGGTTTCTGATCCCTTCCCCGCACATGAGCTCGCGGAGATGGTCTGGTGGATGTTTCCATTGTTGGAAGCCCATCGCTTCCCGCGTGAAGCAGCGCAACGCTTCTCCACCACGGTCAAGTTGAAACTGCAGCAGGCAACCTTCTTTGTCGACATCATGCCGCGAGAGGATACGGCGCTGAAGGAAAGGGCAATCAAGGTCCACCGATCACCGACCATCGACCAGTTGACTGCCTAAATCGACCCGCCTCGAAGCAACCGAAGTCGCCCATCCGACAAAGAGGAGGCTGGGAAGGGGGTGAGTCCTTCGAACGCTCTGATAGAAGGCAATGCATCGTCCCCAACCTTCAATGTTTCTGCGGTCGTAGCGGTAACCCTGAGGTTGGCAACCGACCTTGGTTCATGCTGCGAATAGTCTCATGTCGGTTGAGGAACAGCGTAGCGCCCCAACGTACCTCATCAGATTGGTTCGGCGATTCCAATGACGGGATGATGCTCAAGGTATGGGTAACGTGAGCCGCCAGGCTGCCAGGGGCTCATGGTCTGTGCTTGGTATCGTGATGATTCGCTTCTCCTCCCCAGCCACCCCCTTATTGGCGAAGCCTGAGTAACTAAACTCATGTTTTGTTTGACGCTGAGACGTGTTAGCGAGAAAGTCGACTTTCGTCTTTGCATTTTAAAGCTATCGCCTTAGACAACTGATACGGAACCATCCACGCTGGTTAGACGACAAGAGGCTTTCGCTCCATCGTACGACAAGCGTACGGATGTGTGGATATTTCGGCCCGGAGAGTCGAACAACATCCATGGCAGCAGCCGAGTCGGCCCTTACCGATTGGTTCCCTGTTCCCTGCACCTCGTTGGAGCTGTGGGTTGGCTTGGACTAAACATGATCGTGAGTGTGCTGAGCCCACTCGTTTCGAACGGGGACACAGACCATCGCCATGATTCACTTGTATCGACGTAGACTGTCCACGCACAATGGCTGTCGGGAGGTGGCGATTGATGTTTCAAGACAGCGTAGAGTAGCACAAGCACTTTCGTCAGACGTGGCATACCAAGCTAGCAGGATAATTCGCTAATTGCAATGGGAGGTTCACTATGACATGGACGCCTTAACTGCAGCTGGAAAAACGCACAGTGATCGAAAATACCAGACATCTCTTCGTAAAGTGATGAGGGACTCAAGCCCAAAAGCTTCAACAAAAGGGACAAACAAAGTGTTCATGCATGTGCCCAACGCCATGACACCGATTCCATTGAAGAGACGACTCTCAAAGACGGCCTACCAGTGCGCCGGACTAGTGACCTTGCACCTTGCTTCTATAATACCCTATGCTGCCGATACAAACACCTCCCTCGTTCGCCGATAGGATTCACATGAAAACGCAAGGACCAAAAGTACATCTTTAAAAAATGTGTAGAGAACGCACGTCGCCGTGTACCCTCATGAATCGTGTTAGGTTAATGCCTTGCCTCGAAGCTGTTCATTGCCGCTCTTCAGCTACCGCAGGCAGTTTCCAATTCCCGTCATTGCCAACCCAGCCGTCGCGCTTGCCATGCTGAGGTGCTCGTGCAGTGCGTGAGACGTTGGTGTCCGCCTCTCGGATCTCATTGTCATCCCAAAACGAAAACACGGTGGATGCCGAAGTGTCAGCCAATTCCTGTGGATGGGGCTTCGCTTCCAGCTCTGCGAGCGGACCGTGGCCTGACCAGGGAATCGGCCAGTCATCCTTGGAAACAGCCGAGTTGTTGTATTCGCTCATGCTGCGAAAGATGCCGGTAGACGCGTCGTAGATCATGGGGCTGACGACCTGAGTCGTGTCCAGACCATCTTTCAGGCCTAAGAAGCGGGACCGCGGTGCTTCGCGAGGCGTAAGCTCGGGAGCGGGAGTCTCGCTCAGGGTTCGAATCGTGCTTCCATAATCCGAGTAAATCCCACCGCCATAGCTGCTGGGTGCCTGGTCGGTACTCGAGGCCGTATCTCCATGACCGGGGTCGCGCCGGCCAAAACGGAACACATCTACGAACTGCTGTCGGGGCTGTTGCGCGCGACGCGTGACTGAGTTGACGCCTGTCTTGCCGTGATCGGAATCAACCGACTTGCCCTCTGCCACCTGACTGCCGATGCCTCTTTCGGTGGTGGATGATCCGGCTCGGGTGGCCGCGTTGGCGTACCGTTTCCGATATCTTTTGATCAGGAAGAAGGCTGCGACGGCAACCATGATGATAAGAACGATAATTCCCGCGATCAGCCCCCACAATTGTCCCTTCGACAAGCCGCCGCTGGCAGTGACCACTTCCATCGGCATCGCTTGAGCAATGGAGGATGGAAAAAACTTGACGGCGCCGAGATCGTCTCCTTCGTTTGAAGACGCGGCCGTCGCAAGGGCAGTGGCCTCGAAGTTGGTATTTGAAACTGTTGCGGTTTTTATCACCGTCTTCGCCTTGCCACAAGCTGTGGTCGTTATAGTCACGATGGACGTCGTCATCGCAGCTGCGGTCGAGAAACAGCTATTCGTGCCGCAGCCCATACCGTTCGGGCAGCAGCCGTAGCTCATCGATGCCGGGCAGAGATACCTGCCCGTGGGACAGGCGTATGTGTAGCTCGATCCCGGCGGAGGCACACAGTTGCCGCCTCTCTCGCAAGAATAGCCCTCCGGACAGCAACCACCTGCACCAAGTCAGCTTGACGATGATTTCAACAGGCAAGTCTGGAGCCGTGGAGAAGGTAGAGCCCGGCTCGCCTTACCTCCATATACCGCTGCGCAGGCATGCCAGCCCTCTCTTCCTCCACATGTCGAAGGGGCTTTGGTCATGACCACGCAACTTTTCTCCGCACAGCTGTATTCGTCGGGGCAACATCCGCCGCCTAGACTGCTCGGACAGAGCTTCATGCTGGCACCGCAGACCTGGACATCTCGTCTTCCCATCAAGGCCATCCGCGTCAGAGGCGGAGACATGTCGACTCTGCGAACGCCAGCGTCCGGCGTCGCGGCGGCAGTGACTGTCGCCATGACGGATAGGACAATACCCACGAGGTGGTGATCGGGTTGATATCACTGAGAATTCGACGTGGGCTCACCAGTGAGCCGCTTCTCTCCTCCTTTGTTATGACACGCTCTGCGTGCCAACTTGTAGTAATGCAATCATCGAGTGCCAGGTAGAGAGGGCGTAAGGGTCTTTGTTGTCGCATCTTCTGGAAACTATGATGGCGGCTGGTGGGCTTTTGACAGAGCACAGGCCCATGGGCGTCTGTGCGCAGCCTCCTCGTGCTATTCTCTCCATGTTGCTGGGATATCTCACGTTGTGTTTAGAAGCTAATGATGGCATCCATCACAGGCCGCATCTCCCAAAATAGCAACGAGTGGCTCTGCCGTGGTTGGCTGTCTGAAAACGGCAACATCATCATGCATTGCAGATATTGAGTGCACGAGCGTTGAGTTGTGCATGCACAAGAACGGGTAAGCCTCAGGTGCAACCCTGCCAGATGCTGAAGCCTCGTAGGGCACGAATGACCATGCTGCCATTTTGAATGTTTGTCGGATACTCGTATCGGAGTTTCTGTGTCTTTCAGGATGCCTATAATTTGGAAGGACGACCGGAATGGGTGAAGTGGTTTAGTACAAACTGGCAGCAACTTGAGGCACCACTGTTGGTAGGCCGTTGGTACCAGGCAGGCTAGGGTATCTGTTACGTACTGTACCCAACTGTACCCAGCAATGGGCCGCCGCCCTTCGGGGAGGCATCATGATGCCTGGCGCCAGTTGCAGAGGGTTTTGAGCCATCCAACAAAACCCCGGTCGCAACAGACACGATCATTGGAAGCCGCAACAATGGGCTAGAAAACACCGTCCAATTACCTTAAGTCATCGGCGATATCGACTGCGTACAGAGAGCATGGAACCACGGTTGGATCGCTATTTACGGAAGCGTCTGACAGCGTGACACACAGTGAGATCAGGTTCCTTGGCGCTGCCAACATGACAATGCAACAGGAAGAGTCCATGACGGCAGTCCCCGATCGACGACTCAAATAGCTGTGAAGCAGCATTAACATGCAGCCACCTCTCTCACCTACATGCTATGCAAGTATCATACGACTAGTATGTAAAACTCAATACAAGTGCAGGGCGACTCTCTCTACACCGGGATACTGGGTGGCTGTCTCTCGATGACGAATGTCACTTCTCATGCGAGAGCACAGCCCAGTGTCTTGGCACCTTGCTGCTACTGCAGGCATTGGTCCCAAGCCGAGCTACCAGTGACATTCGATGTCGAGACCCCCCGACTTCGGCGCGAAACGAGCCGTGGTCGCCGGTTAGGGTCTGCCGTGGTGGTTCCGCATAGCAGCGCCAGTTCAATGGCATACTGGCTTTTAGTTTTCGGGTAAGGGTTATATCATCTAGGAGTTCAGTTACGAGACTCGCAGAGGCCGCCTTGAACCATGTTAGTGCTCGCTAGGCTCATGCAGGCCAGTGTAATACCCAAGAAACGCCCACGCGCAGGTGGGTTATGCTACATCGAAACCACGTTTCATTCTGGGTGCTCGCGTTGGCTGGCTGATGCTGAGGTTTCAATGCTTGTTTGCCTTTCTCGAAGGATGCCAGCATTGGCGAGTTCCGTAGACCCCGATAGTTAGATCCCCAGCTCTGAAATGCATCTACTTCTGGCAAGATCAAAGTGCGATCTGAAACGAGAAACAATCTCAGATGTTGGCTTCATAGTCTGTTTGCTGGACCCGGCATTGGTTCGCCAGAAAAGAGATGCGATGAAGCCCGGCCCCACTGCCGCGACTACATGTAAAGGGGCCGAGTGCCATCATGAACCATACAAGTCGCGCCAATGCTGGAGCAAGAAAGCCGTCGCATTGAAACTACGATGACGAGAAGCTACAAATTCATCATGCCAAACCCACCTTTCAACAACCATTTTGGGCCAATCCGCCCTCTCGTTTTCGGGTTAACTTGGCTTCGTCACCGTGCCATGACCTCTCTCCGCCGCCATTCGCAGAGTTTCAACAGGCGCTTTGAAGAGGCACTTTTGTAGTTACCTGTAGCATCTCATCGTGTTTCGTAATATGAAGGCAACCCGTTCCTGCAACTCACCTTGCCCTTGTCGCATGGTCGTCCGGCTCAGACGGGCGCTCTATGCGTTCTTTCTAGCGCTCATTTGGAAAACTGTAGTGCGACAACTCTAGCCTGCGTTACCAGAGTCAAGCAGTCCACAGTCTGGCCAGGTTGATAGAGCAAAGACCCGCTGTGAGCAGAAATGAGCTTCCGGTGCCCATGGTGCCATTTTACTCCTTATATACTAAAAGTCGTCAGCCGTCGCTCAAGGCTCCGATTGGTTCCTCTGCAAGCCCTCGTGTTGATGAGTTGAGGGTTAGCTCGAGTCGAGGGTTAGCTCGCTCAACGGCGTCGCTCTAAGCTGGCCGAGGGCCATTTGTGGAGTGCCAAAGAGATCATGCGCATGAATCTGATGCATCATGTTGTAGACAGGCTTGTTCTTAGATCGGGTTTGTCGGCGCTAGACATCCTCGTGCATCACGTGTTTGACACTGGTTTCTTGGCAGGTAGGCGTTTCGATTTTATCATCCATAGCAGCGTTATCATCCGGACCGGTACCGTATCCGGTGCTCCTGACAAGTGTGATTCTTCCGTGCTTGCCGCTTGGACATCGGAGCGGCGGTTGCGTCGATGCTTTGTTACATGTAGGCATACATGCAGTGGAGTCTTCGTGGCCCATCATTCGTCGTCTGCCGAGCCTCCAGTGTCTGAACAAAGAGCTGGTGGCGAGGTGGCGAGTTCGAACAAAGCAGAAGGCGACATGGTGTATTCGACACGGCGGCGAAGGAGATCGAGATGGATCTTGCAGCGTGGGGGGCCAGCCTTCTGGCGACATGGAATCATCTGGATCCGCCCCTTGTGAAGCGAAGACATAGAGCTGGAGGCAGGGCAAATCGAGGCGACATCTACTCCGTAATTCGAGTCAGTTTCAGAGTATTAGACGCAGCTCTTGCATACCATCATTCAGCCCTAGTGTACCTGCACCGGACTATTCGACGCTGTCCTCAAGAGCACCCGGCAGTCCAGCAAAACGTGCACGCTAGTCCATTGGGCGCATTGTTGTGGCCGCTCTTTGCAGGTGTCTGTGAAGCACGGATCGCTGGCGATCGCAGCTCAACCCATGAAGGGTCCGAGGGCATTGATAGGCGTCGAAATATGGATGATATCGAATGGGCGTGGCGTGGCGCGTTGGCTGAGAGTCCTGGCGACGCGCAACATTCGAGAAGATCCAGGATGAGCTGTGGAGTGATGATTCATGTCAGTTAGCAGCGTTTCTCGGGGCGCGAGGCCAAAACCATGACGCTCAAGGTTTGATCAGCGTACCTAGATGGATGATGGCCAATTGCCTGCAGGTACAAAGTAATATTACGGGAAAAACTGTGGAAAATTTTAGGCTCGGGTTGGATTGGAGCTGTGGTTCAATGAACAACTTGGCATTTCCCACCACCCCACGCTGTTTCACTTGCGCAAGGATGATGAGTGACAGCTTGGTTGCACAAGATGGGGCACAATAGTATTGCATATTTGATCTGTCATGTAGTATCAGCGTCGGTACGGCCGCATCCCCCCGGAGATGCAAGCTTCGACAAGACAGACCTTGTCCATGTCGTTAGCCAGCTGCCTAGAGTGTGAGAGAAGGTGGGTATCAATAAAATGCGGTGCAAAGTTGGTTCGTCAAATGCTACGCAAGAGGGCAGTTTGCGTACGGGGCGATCCGGGGGTGGCTTGGACTCCTCTCACGGAAGCAGCACGGTCATGGCAGGGGGGGTCGGTGATGGCACAATCAAGACTTGCAAGTGATACATGTGCAGACGGGGATCAATTACTCGATATATTTGCCCCTCCGCTCGACTCAGGGATCGGCTTCAGCTGCGCACCTGTGCTTGTATGTATGTACGCAATGGGCGGCCGATATGACCTCAAGCTATCTTGACTCGATGGGCTTGCGTTAGTCGCGCCTACTAAGCACACTTTCTTCAAGCCAGCCCAGGCACCCAAGTTGTCATACGGGTTCTGGCACGAGTCCGGTCCACTTGCGCAAGTCCTTGGGACGCCCCGTGGGCGCGCCTTTCACTTGTACAAGTATGCCTGATGCTAGCTTGCAACTATTACGCCATCCAACGCGCAAGGGGAGTTTCTTAGCGAGATTCGACAGGTCAGAGCGCGCTTGCATTCATACCTGCATTATGGCTGGCCGTCAAAATCCTCTTGCACGATAGCGAGTGCTTTGCTATCCCTTTGGAGCCCTTAAGGGAGCTTTCAGGTCACGGGCCCTACATTAATTAGATACGGCCTAGGTACCTATTCTCGTACTAGTCAATACTAAAACTTTTTTCACTTAAATTTATATATAACTATATTAATTAAGCTAAATAATAATAAATTATAACTTTTTAAAAAATATAAATATTATTATTAAGGAGGCTAAGTATAAATAAATACTAAATAGTACTTATTACCTTAAGGCTAAAGTTATAGATAAATATAGCTATATATTTAATTTTTTTAAAATTCTTTATAAACTATTATAAGTTTAAGACTTTTTAATAATACTATTAAATTTTTTCTAGGCTTTTATAAGTAAATCTTTTATTAATAAATAGGTTAAATATATAAATTTAAATTTTTTAAACTTTTATAAAGTTATATATAAAAACTATAACTAATTTAACTATAAAACTAATAAAGTAATTAAAAATATAATACTTAATACTAATATAGTACTTATAGCTATAAATTTTTATAAAAACCTAACTTTAAAGCTAGAACTTTTTTTATAGGTTTTAAATCTTATTTATATAAAGATTTATAAAAAAACTTATTTTTAAAACTATTAAAAGATTTCTAGGCTTAAAAGTATTATTTTTACTTATTAGATTATTTAATATATAATATATAAATAGTTTTATAGCTTATTTTATACTATTTAAATTTATAACTTTAATACTATAATATTTTAAGAATAAGGAGCTTTTCTAATACTATTTAATATTATAGCTAACCTAGGTAGCGTAATTGGTTATTATACCTAGAAGACCTCCCTCCTAAGGTAGTTGGTTTAAACCTAGCCTAGGGTAATACCTTTTTAAGGGTAAAGGTATAACTAGTAGACTTATACTAACCTACCTTATAATTAGCTTAAAATACCCTTAAGCCTATACTATAAAAATAGCCTAGTAGTAGCTATTAGCTATAATAATAACAAGAATTAAAGAAAAAAGCCTAGCCCTTAGCTAATACTAAACCTAGGCTATATATAGTATAATAAATAGCGTATATAACCTTACGTTAGTAAGTCCCTAGCCTAGCCCTTAGCTAGGTTATTAAAAACCTAAGCTATAGGGTGCCGCACTAGATAACGACCGCCCCACAAAATGACCACGGTTTTCCCACCAAAATCAACAAAAACTTACTACTTTCAACTAGTGATTTAAAGCCTTATTTAACTAGTTAAAATTATTAAAAAAATTATATTTATAA
>JADHZA010000196.1:0-40669 GCA_018831705.1 Torrubiellomyces zombiae
TTGAACGCCATCTGTTTTCATTATTTCGTACTGATGTCGAACAGCCCGCCGGCCTTTTCGAAAACCTTCATACTGGTCAAATATCCTGCGCTTGCTTTGCCGACGCCAAGACACTCATCACAGCAGGAGAAGATTGCGTCGTGTCCGTATATAGCGTGCATACGGCGCCAGGACGACCCGTGGAGCTGGTGCCTAGATCAAGTGTCTTTGGCCACAAGACCATGGTCACGGCCATAGCAGTCAGCAAGACGTTCAGCACGTTTGTGACGGCATCAACGGATGGGCAGGCGTTTTTGTGGGACCTCAATCGACTGAGCTTCATTCGTAAACTCCCGCTGGTACGGCATGTCGAGAGTGCCTGCATCAACAACGTGACTGGTGAGATTATGCTGGGCTCGGGACCAAACGTGCTGCTTTACACCCTGAACGGGTCTCTTCTTCTTGACCAGAACATCTGTCAGGACCAGGACGACTACGTTCACTCTTGTGCTTTTTACGAAGGAGCTGGTAATGAATGGCTTGAAAATAGCCTTATCTTCACCGGACACAGTAAAGGCCTCGTCAACGTATGGCGCAAAAGTATACTGGGGGCCCGGTGGACTTTGGAGCTTCTTCGACGTCTGGAACACGTCGACTTCAAAGGAGACAAGGGAAATACGCAAGCAGGTATCACTTGCATCAACCCCATGCCCACTTGCGTGTACACAGGGGACGAAGATGGTCGTGTGGTAAGTAATCCTATAAGTCTTGTCTACAGCACCCGGTTCACTGACAACTCCTAGTATGAATGGAACTTTAGAGGAGACAGATAGAGTCTGATTATATTGGGTGAAAAGCCTAAAAAAGGCGGAGGTGCGACGGCGAATGACGGGAAAGGTGCGGAGAGCGGTAGAGCACAGCATAACGAACGAACATGTATACAGACAGGTTGGCATATAAGATAGCGCAGCGCGCACATGACATATGAACAGCACCCCAATGCTACTACAAAGAAAATATGGCAATTGAAAGAATGCGGTTTCTATTAGGTATCATCTTCCTTGTCAGAACCGACTTGATTTCCGAGTAAACGCAAACGCCCGGTAATTGTACATGCATTGCAGATTGCTCACGAACCAACTGCATGTTCCTCCTCTCAACCACACATTCCCCAACCTCTAGTCATCGTAACCGCTTAATTGCTTCCTCGGGCCCGCCGGAACTGTGACGACTTATTATTAGCTTATTGCCACTATGTGTCGACAAAGTATCATCTCAAGCTCGTACCCGGATATGTCACCGGGACGGGCGCGGGGTCAATATCGCCGAAGTAATGTCGGATAGGAGGCACGATTGGCATGGCCACGGGCCCGGCGGCACCGATTATGACGGACCAGAAGAGGGCGGGACGTTCGCGGGCGGCCCAGCGACAGTATCGGAGAGGCGTGGACCAGAAGAGCGGCGCTGACGACATGGTGGACGGATCTAGAAGGCAACGGGGAGCTGGTCAGAGACGACGAGGGCGTGATTCTTGGAGAAGAGACAATGAAGAGACGCACTCGGCTTTCAACAGCGTTGAGAACGATCCAAATCTAGAGGGATTGGCGGTCGTCGCGAGGAAGATGTGACATTGGCGATCCGTCGAGCTTGGTGATGCTAATTGATGCCTGTACGTTTCGACGGTCGGAAAAACTGCGTCCGAAGCAAGCCTTCAAACAGCCACCCACTGAGCTTGAAATCGTAAGCCCCGTGGCCCCGTAACAGACTCCGCGCCACGTCCCCTGGTCCACCCGTGTGGCACAACAAGGCTACGTATGCCTCTAAAGCTTCCTTCCAACAGCGTTCAACACAGCTTCTTCCGATGACGACCCATTGAACAGCATACACGACCGTTTCCTTCCACGCCTGTCTGCTTTCCATTCATGCCGCTCGACTTGCATGAATTGAAAACATTATGCGGTCGTTGTTCAGTCTGGTCGTTTGCCTATGGGCTGCGGCTGTAGCTGCCGTGAGCACGGCTGGGAACCGATTGTTGGTCGTGCTGGACGAGCTGGCGGACAAAGACTCGTACAAGCAGTTCCTTGGCGACTTGGCAGGTCAGCAGGGAGAATATCTCAAATTGAATCGTAGGGCCTAACGCGCGAAAGCAGGTCGAGGGTACGAACTCACATATCAAACGCCTCGAAGCGAGGCGTTACGACTCTTCCATCTTGGCGAGAGGACATATGACCATGTTGTCTTCCTGCCCACCAAGGCCAAAGGTTTGCCATTGATCCAGATGAACTACTGCTCCAGAGCCGCTGACAATGAAGCAAAGGGCTGGGGCCGAATCTGACACCGAACATCCTCGTCGACTTCGTCAACGCCAAGGGCAACATCCTCGTCGCCCTATCTGCGAAAACACCTGCTTCGACGTCTATCGTGTCTCTCCTCTCCGAACTTGACGTCGTGCTCCCCGCCGAGCGCACGGGCACCGTGGTCGACCACTTCCATTACGACACTATCTCGGCCGCCGAGACTCACGACGTTCTCGTCCTCGATGCGCCTACCAACGTTCGTCCCGGTCTGAAGGACTACTTCGAGCTGTCTGATTCAGTGCTCTCATTTCCACATGGAGCAGGCCACGCTCTGGGCGCAAGTTCGCTCCTGACGCCCGTATTGCGTGCACCATCCACCGCGTACACTTACAATCCGAAAGAGCAAGCTGAGACGATTGAATCAGACGACTTGTTTGCGGCGGGGAATCAGCTGGCTCTGGTGTCGGTCTTGCAGGCGCGGAATTCCGCTAGAGTGACGGTTCTTGGCTCCGCGGAGATGCTGCAGGACAAATGGCTCGATGCAAAAGTGACGCGGCTCGGTGGTCCAAAGGCCAAGCCTGCCAATAGGGAATACGCCAAGAGACTTTCCGGATGGACCTTTCAGGAGATTGGCGTTCTTCGAGTGAATAGTATTGAGCACCGCTTGCAGAACGATAACGAGACCAACCCTGGCATCTATCGCATAAAGAACGACGTGGTAAGCGTACATGACGCAATTGGCGATATTATATACCTGCGAATTCGGTGCTGACATTTCATCCTTGCAGATCTACAGCATCTCCGTCTCCGAACACATGTGGAATGAGTGGAAACCCTTTGTCCTTCCCATCGGCGACGCCATTCAGCTGGAATTCTCCATGCTCTCGCCGTTCCATCGTCTGAACCTTGTTCCCGCATCCACATCCAGCACTGCTACCATTTACCGCACGTCTTTCACCCTCCCCGACCAACACGGCATCTTCAACTTCAAGGTCAACTACAAGCGTCCCTTCCTCACGTATCTGGAGGAAAAGAATACGGTTAGTGTCCGTCACATGGCGCATGATGAGTGGCCGAGAAGCTTTGTCATCTCCGGTGCTTGGCCATGGATTTCAGGGATTGGCGCGACGACGGTGGGCTTCATGGGCTTCTGTGCTCTATGGATGTATAGCGCGCCTGTTCAGGGCAAGGGGAAGGGCTCGTGATGTTGATGGAGGGTCTTGTACAATGGAACTTTTTCTTAACGGTCATGTGCAGACTGAAAGTGCGGCGGTGAGGTACTGAAATGCTCACGACTATGGGGATGAGGCATTTAAAATGATACGATAGACATGCATGTGCAAATCGAATTCCTTCTTAAAGTGCTAACTATAGAGGATCATGTACGAGCTCCCTTGAAGTCAAAATATAATATCAGAAACCTTGTAGAAAGAAACAGCCCTCAGATTAGCTCTCTTGTGTTCTCACCGACAACGCGCGACTTGGATGGTGAGATCCTCCGAGTCCAACCTCACCCTGTGAAGGTGAACGGCCGGCTCGTGCGTCTAGGCTCGCCGCTGCTGTCTGCAAATTTGGCTTTTTGGACATTCCATCATCACCGGGCGAATATAGGGGAAAACATGAAGCTCCCACGATCCAACACAGCAGACCCTCCGATCCTCTTCGCTGATGTTGTTCCAACTTCTCCTTCGCTGCCCCAGTTCGAGGCTTCAAGCACGCTCCGATTGAAAACTATTTTATCGAGATCACGAGCCACCTTCACCCTAGAAGACACAGGGTCCTATCCAAAATGACTCCTCAAAGAGCAATCAATCTTCAAGGATCGGTTTTCGGGACGCAGGCTGTAAGGCTTCTCTCGTGCATGTTGTCGTCATGGCGGGCCGAAGCGTCGAAAGAAGGCGAGAAAGCTGTAGAAGATCAAGAAGAAGATGTGACCGGAGTGTTGCGGAAAGAAACGCGGGTGACAAGTTCCTGCTCAGATCTCTGTTCTTGAAACTATGCCGTGGTCCTTTGCCGATCGCGGCGGGTTCGGGAGGGAACCCTGCCAAGATGGCATCCCGGTAGCTCGGACGGCGTAGAATAGTCTTCGTCATTGCAGAACGATGGGAGGTTGGGCCTTGTTCACCATTCTATTTCCATTAGTTGTAACGTCAGAAAGAAGCACGGTGCATGAGAGACATGGATGAGCGAGGTTGATGCACAGCTAGAAATCATGTGAATTTGATCGCGGTCAGTTGTGAGCCACGAAACAGAACAGCCAGCAATGAAAAGACGGGCAGTGCAACTAGTTCCTGGTGCTTCAACTTTGAAGTCGCAGAGAACGAGCTGTAGCATGGGGGTCACATCGAACAACATGTGAAGGGAAAATGTTGTGATTTGGCAAGGTCGAGCTTGAGCTCCGATCGGGCCTGACCCTAGTGCTCTGGGGAGGTGAGAGGCCACGGCTCTACTCATTCTATCATTTTGAGCTGTTGGTGCATTCAAATTCTTGCACGGGCAACAAGAAGAGGAGCAAAGGCCAGATGTGGGTGAAACAGAGCAATAGGCAAGAAGTGAGGAAGGGTGAATTTGAGGCGTGGCACAGGGGAAAATAAATGAAGTAGTATTAATACTAGGTGATTACGTAGGACGGTAGGAGCGCTTACGCTGAAGGTGTGGCTGGAGCTGTGGCTGTGCGTCAACTCTCTCCCAGGGACCAAAGGAAATTTAGAGTCCACCTCGGACGAGGCTGATGATCTGCTGCCGTGCCTCTCACCAAGTTGCACCACTCAACCACAACATCCAGAGTCCAGGAAGCGCGTGACGGTCGGCACCATGGTAAGAGCTTCCTTGTCAATACCAAAGACTACGTGTGCTGGGGATGCTAACCGAAACCGCAGGCGCGCAATTCGGAAAAAGCCCAGTCGATGCTGTTTCGCTTTCGCGAAGCGCAAGCAGCCGATCTGGGCATCATCGACGCCGGGCGGTCACGTCGGCCCAAGATGATCATGCAAGTCGAGTCGATCCCGTCATGCGAGCGATGGCGCGGGCAAGTGCTGAAGGAGATATCGCGCAAGATGTCGCGGATCCAAGAGCCGATGCTGAGCGACTACCAGATCCGCGACCTCAACGACGAGATCAACAAGCTCATGCGCGAGAAGCACATGTGGGAGGTGCAGATCCGGAACCTCGGCGGGCCCAACTACATGCGCAGCGGCGGGAAACTGTACGACGAGCAAGGCAGGGAGATCGCGGGCGGCGGCAAGGGCTACAAATACTTCGGTCGGGCCAAGGACTTACCGGGCGTCAAGGAACTGTTCGAAGCCGCCAAGACCAAGACCCAGGAGCCACCGCTGGAGGAAAACAAGATGATACGGAAGAATGTCAACGCAGCCTATTACGGGTTCGGGCCGGAGGAGGAAGACGCGGCGCTCCTGGCGTACGAGGTAGAGAGGGAGCGGCAAATGAGGGAGGCGATGCTGAGAAATGGCCCCCAGGAGCCGCCGGACGGCTGGGAAATGCTGCCGGGGGACAGTGGCGATGGATTGTCGTGGCAGCTGCCGACGCTGGAGGAGGTGCAGCAAGAGCTGATTGATAGGAGGAAACAGAAGCTGTTGGACCAGCTGTGACTGGGTCATCGGACACTCCATTCACGACATTGTCATTTTCACGGCCCGAAACTCGACATCAACCAGGCGAATGCATGGCAGACTTTGTACAGCTGGATGATATCAGGTGTGCGGCAGGTGGATTATGGGCATTCAGTGCGATTTGCAAAGGCGTAACTGGGCATAGTAGGGATTTCACGGGGTCATTCGGGACGCATCTTGATTGCCGGCTGTGTTACGCCCATCAAGACGATTATCTTTCTTGCCATACAGGTAGTATGAGATGATAGGGCTCGTACGTAAACGAGTCATACCAAACCATGGTGAATTTTTTTACTTTCTCTTGTTCTTCATCACCACCGCCCTGAGAGCGAATGGTGGATCGAGAGGATAAAGCGGAGCAGTGGGGAAACACAGCAAACGATTCCTTCGGCTAGATTTGGCGTCTTCCAAGATTGCTTCTAGGCCAGCCCAGCCGCACTCTGCAGCAAAGAACGTTGGAAGGGTTCGCCGACCTGAAAGGCCGCCATGGGACGCTTCCGGATTAGCCTCCCCCGTCTACGTGCAGCTTCTGCACTCTGTACGGAGTAGCGCCCACGAAATACTACGGGAGCTGTAGGGGGATACCCACCCGTGCAGCCCAGCGCGGCGCCATCCACTCTTCGGAGTGCCGGATGGGCACTAGCTCGGCGGTTAGGTAGGATAGCACGGATAGGTAAGGTACGCGCATACAACAAGTTCTTTGGGGGCAATGTTGCCTGACAAGTGTCACGAGAATTGGTCCCTTTCAACGGCCACCAGGAATTGGGCAGTACATAGGTACTGCTGACAGGACTTGGGAGGCGTCAACCGTTTGTACATTAGCTTCAGGGGCAGAGAGACGAAAAGGGACCGCCCCCATCGCGGCCTCGGCGTTGCAAGCAGAGACCGCCGTAGATATGTGTAATGCCTGCTCGGGGATGGTAGATCCATGCAAAAGTACCTGGCCTAATACTAAGGGCTCTATGTAGGTAGAAGAGTTCTTCTCACACTAAGACGTAAATGAGCCTATATCAACGACATCTAGCAGTTGTACCTCGTCGGAAGGTTCTTCTTCTTCCGCAGAACACTGCTCCATACGCTCGACCATGTAGTTGATCTTTTTGACCATAGCTGGACCACCCCCACGAATAAAGCAAGACTTGACCTCGTTGCTTCGCTCAATCCGTTGCTTTACAAGAAGACGAAGCCTCGATGCAGGATCCTCCCTGGTTGCTGCAAGAGCGAAGCAGTCATGCTGCGGGACTTCGTCCAGAAAGACCCGGATAAATACTAGTAGTAGTTCCTCTCCTTCGTACAGAGTAAAGTAGCATCTCCGTATACGTATAGCGTAATTCCAGAAATTAATACAATATGATTGATCGCCGTAATAGCGTACGACCCTTATGCATCCCCTCGTAAAGTTTCTGAATGTTGCAGTACTCTTCACATCCGCGCCGAGAGCTTGTTTTCGACATGAGTGATAGTAAAGGTATGAGCGTGCTATATCATCGGTGCTGTCTTTTAGGGAGTTGAATGCGCGTGTACACGACAAATAGTATTCTCTCTCTTCATTTGACGCGTTTCGGATCAGGCTTGTATATGCTGAAATGCCGGTCGATCGTAGAAGGACCCTGAATAAAACCTTGCCAGAGAGGATTTATTAAGCTGGACCACTGACTCGTCATCATCATCTGGCCCGATAGGTATAGGGACCTGTGAGATAGGCGTCGAATAATTCGATGCGTAATGATCCATCATAAAAGCTAGAAAGAAGCAGAAGTGCGTGAAAGAAGACGCATTCTGTAGCTGAGAATAATTACAAAAAAAAAGGTGCAGAAGGAAACGGGAGCGTGCTTATTAAGTGACAGTATTGACAGCGCACGGGCCCTTGCAAACGCGGCCAACAAACAGCAAATAACATTGAAGGGGATTGCGTGCTGCAAAGCACCTCAAACGGTTCTTTCTCACTTCTTTCTACCTTCTTTCTATACGCGGGACACCTCCGACCGCATCCATTCCTCAGTTCGTGAAGCTTCTGGAAAAAACCGTCTCTTGCAATCTTCGAAGTTCATCATGATCGGAAAAGATGCCACCGGCCATTTCGTCTCTATGGTAGCTGGTCACGAATCTTGAGTAGTCGTCTTGTACCCCCACACTCCGTCTTAAAACACTCTCCGCCCGAATCGCAGTGATAGATTGAGTAATAGAGGCATCCTTCAATGTAAGAACTGGGGGGCTGGCGCAACGGCTAGCGCATCTGATTCCAGTGTTACTAGAAGCTCCAGAAGGTTACTCGTTCGAATCGGGTGTCCCTCAAATATTTTTTACGTCGCTTGAATTAGGTACGGGACACCCTGGTATTACTATTCAAGGCTAGGTAGTACTGTAGGTAAGAATCTTGGCACCTTGGTAATTTAGGTAACTACTGCTATACTATTATAAGCTAGTAGTACCTGCCGGTAATATTACTACCCAACAAGCAACTGCCAGTCATGGCGTGACATGTCAGATGTGCGCACGGAGCCATACCTGCCCACGGCCTACGGATAAACAGGCCGATGCTTGAATCGTGCGATGCCGACCATGAACTGTCACCTGCATTCCAAACTTGTCGCTCCATGACTTTGTCGTGTCCATCACCTATCGTTTGTGTGCGCCTCCTCGTCCCCCCTTTTCCCTTCCCCCCAATCATCGTGTCCCACATGGAAGCCATGATTCGGTCGGCGAGAACGAAGGCGTGGGGTCGAGATCAGCTCGACCGTCTGCCCCGGCCATACCAAGGGCTGCCCGAAAACTCCTCCTCGCCCATCTGAACGGTAGCTCGGTGCTAGCCAACGAAGGATGGGGTTTAGCTTGGTGGCCCGACTCGCCCAGCTGCTGTCGACCATGATGGGGCCCTCTGGGTCCGGGGGGGGGGGCGCTTGACCCAAGGATTCAATGGCGGCATCTTGGTCTGCTTGGCCGCATTCGTCCTTGTTGCCGCCATCCTTGGGCTGGCCGCCCCCCTGAAGCCCCGGTCCCGCCCTCCACTTGGAGATTGCTTCATTATGGTCCCGTCGTGCTCTTTCTCGGCGGAACTATTCTCTCGTCCAAATTAAAAAATTAAAAAAAGACCAGAGGCCATCCCTGGGCGGCCCCTTGCTGCGGTTACATCATTCTCTTACAAGAAACGATCGGCGACTTCGAAACGAACCGGGGGGGAGGCGCTATTATACGACTCTGTGCCTTATACGCATCCTTGGCCGCATCAACATTACTTCCCTGTACATGAGGCCCTATCGTTTCGCAAAAGATTGCCATACGACGTAGCTGCGGGGAAGACGACACCTGCCTTTTACTTCTTTTGCTTTGATTCATTCTCCTGGATTTCCCCCACGGCATTGTCGCATTGTGCTGTTCCTGGCAACGGCGCATATCATCCCATATCGCTAGTCGCAGAACCAACCCGCTGTTTCTGACGTCCGATCCAACACCGCAAACAACAGATCGACTTCGCAGTTTACATCTGGATTTAGGGTCACCGGGGCCTTTTTCATAAGAAATCGGATAGCCCTGTCGCTTTGCACTCGACATCATCACATCTTGTAAGTCAACCAACAGCGTCCAACTCGGGGCTTTTGGCTAACGGAACGGCAACCAGTCTCTTCGGAGATCGTCCACCGCAGAAAGCCATGCCGTCGTTCCTGGGCATCAAACTAGGGAGTGAAAAGAAGAGGCCACAGTATGAAGCTTGTTTTCTCTGTTGTTGCCCGTGGCGATCGTAACATTGACAAATTTGCGGAAACAGGTACCCATCCAGTCAAGGCGACCGGAACGCCCCCGATGAGGATCATGAATTCGGGCTGCCATCGCCTCTTAGCCCTACTTCTCCCAAGATGCGGCCAGGCACTTCGCAATCAGCCCGCCGCATGTCCACCTGGCGATTCATTTTCCACAACCCCGGCACGACGTCTTCCATGGTCGAACTCAGTTCGGCTTCTAGTCTGAAACCGGACCCCAGCACTCTACGCCATCATACCTCGGATACAAACGTCAGACCAGGAACGAATACTCTACACCATCACACCTCTGACACGGACGTCAGACTAGGAGCGGACACCCTACGCCATCGTGCCTCTGACACTGATCTCAAATCAGGAGCGAACACTCTACGCCATCAGCCCTCGGACACCGATATCACACCAGGAACGGCAAGGTCTTCGTTCCACGCAGAAGAAGATGTATGCATCAAGTCGATCAAGCGTATCACGATAACGAAATCAGTCGGCGCAAGTCCCATCGAGTTTCATTTTTCCAAGAAAAGAGCATCTAAGCCTCTATCAGCTACGCAAGACGCCAACGACGAGTCCACCCTTGGCAGCCCTCCAAGTCTCCAAGAAACTATCGAGGAAGCTGAAGGAACAGACGACGAAACCTTCGCCGACAAGATCGATTATGGGGAAGTTTCTAGCGAAGACTCTGATGACGAGGAGGATTTTATCAAAAAGATTCATGTCGTCGAGGCCCCGATCAAAAAGATCGATGATGGAGCAGTTCCCACCAAAACGGTTGATGATGGGGAAGCCCCCAGCAAAGAGGTCGACATTAAGGAAACCCTCAGCAGAGAGGTCGACATTGAGGAAATACCCAGTGAACACGTCGACAATGAGGAAATTCTCAACGAAAAGGTCATTGACCTGGAAACTTCCACCAAACTGCTTGATGATGAGGAGCCTCCCATCAAAAAGGTCGACAATGAGGAGATCCCCAGCACGTTCGTCGACAACGAAGAGACAACCAGCAAGTTGGTCGACAATGATGAGATTGCCGGCAAAGAGGTCGACAATAGGGAGATCGCCGGCAAAGAGGTCGACAATGGGGAGATGACCGGCAAAGAGGTCGACAATGGGGAGATGACCGGCAAAGAGGTCGACAATAGGGAAACCACCAGTAATCAGGTCGACAACGGGATCTCCAACCCAAGCATCCTATCCCATGGGTATCCTTCACCACCGCAATCAGAGACCTCCACCGGACCCTTTTCGCCAACCATCGCCAGCAGCAAGTTGCAACGACCCACGACCGGCACTCTTTATGCGCCGGATGCGTACCTCAGCACGGAAAAGTATATCGTACAGGGACCGCCCAGTCCTGTGTCTTCCGTCACAAGCCCTCGCATCCTCAGCGTAGCCGCGAGACGCGATACGGTAACTTTCAACCAACACCGCAAGAAGAGCTTCACCATGGAATTCGAAGAGGGGCATAGGGGCCCTATGAAGCAGGTTAGGGAAGAAGGCTTCAGTGGCAATTTTGCTGCGTTCGATTTCGGCGACAGCATCAGGAAGCCCTTGCCCAGTCTTCCGATCGAAGAAGAGGATGATCACACTGAAGAAGCCCCTCTACACCTGACTGGCATGCCTCAAATTGGGCCGGCCCTCCAGCATGGCGTCGTTGACAACAGCATCAAGTTTCAGTCGCGTCCTGGCTTCCAGTCGCGCATGGAACCAGACGGTCGATCGAGAGCACCACCACCACAGCCGCTGCCCCCGACTGCGCTGATCTCAGTCGCACAAGGGAAGGATGGCAAGTTCCGCAGCCCGTACGGTCCATCCCTCGCCGAGGCCGGCAACTACACCCGCGCGGAAGGGTCGGTACCAGCGCGACCCCCGGGCAGTCCGTTCAATTCTCGTCCGATGATGTCAGGCAGCTTTCCCATGTCCAAAGGCCTCCCGCGAGGAAGAAGACCCGAGCTATCCCTGCTAGCCTCGGACGCGGCGCAGTCTCGTCAGTCTGCTATGTCGGCACCACAGTCGGCCTCCTCCCCCCTCTCGGCGTCGGCACCTCGCCTCCCCAGCCCTCCATTCTCGGCCTTGACCACGTCTGTTTCCGACACGAACGAGAGCTTCGCCTCGTCGATAGACAAGGCTCTAGATGAGCATTGGGGCTCACCGGTCATGACAGACTTTCCCAACGTCAGTCGTAGTCCGAGCGTGAGCACGAGTGTCACCACGAGCCCGAAACGGGTGGAGGCCAAAAGGGCACCGCCGAGGCCGACAACCGGCTCGCTTTCTCCGTCCTCTGCGAAGGACCTGGGGATAGGAAGGGCTGTCTCATACCACGCTCCCGTCAAGCTGGATTTGGCAAACAACTTTATTTGATGAATCTGTTCATAGCTGCTTTTCCGGCATTGCAACTTTACTGATTTTGGGGTCCTTTGCCATTTGGGCTAGTATATATTCTTTTGGGTCTGCAGGGCGAAGTCGGTGAGATACCTATGTTTTCAATGTTCCTTGGGGTTGCGTCAATGCTGCATTCTTGGTACGTGTTTCAATGTAATTTCAGCACAGATGGGGTGTTGTCTCTATAGATAGTTTTTTTGAATAATGGATGAAGAGGATACATGGCAGCTACAACTGCTCATTCGTCTCCTGAATTGAGTTCTGGCAATACATGAGAATGAGAGCTATCAGCTTTCGATGAACAACATAAAAGGACCTCCTCCATATCCAGGTACGCCATCGCAAATTCATCACACAAATGAAGTTCCACCTTTCATGTAGGGAGATAGATAAGACGGCAGCAGTACATGTATCCAAGAGCTGCTATTTAAGCAAATTGAACGCCTTGGAGGCAACGTGATCATGGCATACGATATCGTCATAGTCAAAGATCGTCATAGTTGAAAAGTCCTCAATTCAAAAACATGCGCAGGCTGCCACCGACATTTTCCACATCCAGCAGAAACGTATCATGTCCGAACAGACTCTTTTCCTCGCTCAGCTCAAAGTGCGTCACGTTGCGATTGCCGGCTAATCGCAACGACTCGGCGAGTTCGCGCTGCTGCCACGCAGGAAAGAGGATATCGCTTGCCACGCCGAGCACGAGGGTAGGGATATCGCGTACAGGGGCCAGGCCGCGAACAAGATCGGCCGGTGGGCGAGACGAGGTCGCCGCAGCGGAGGAGGTAGCTGACATGTCGCCGTCGAGCGTGGCGGGAGCCTGTTGTTCCTGGTACGGTTCCGAGGGGAGGGTGAGGGAGCATTGGGGAGTAGTGGTAGAGGAGGTGTTGGAGCGGCGGCTGGCGGTGGCCACTTGGTTTTCATGCCCCAGGTCGAAGAGATCCATGGCCTTGCTGACGTAGAGCAAGCTGTTGGGGTCGTAGTTCAGACACCACTTCTCGCCGGCGTGGTCGAGGTACGTCTCGACGAGGAAATCGGGACACAGGGCCGGGGGCTTGGACGGGTCGGCGCGACGACGGCCGAAACGCAATTCCCACTCCGGCCCGGAGCGGTAAGTCACGGTAGCGATCTGGCGCGCGAGCTTCATGCCCGCATGGGGCGGCACGCGGCCCTGGTCGTAGTAGAAGCCGCGGTTCCAATTCGGGTCCATCATGAGGATCTGCCGCTGGGCGTGGCGCATAGCAATGCCGTAGGGATGGGTGCGCGCACATCCACTAATGGAAGCCAGACGACCAATGCGGTCTGGGAAGAGGACGGCCGCGGCCAGGGCCTGCATGGCACCCATGGAGGCGCCGACCGTGGCATACACGCGCTCGACACCGAGGGCATCGAGGAGGCGGAACTGAGCGCGCACCATGTCCGGCAACGTCAGGACGGGGAAGCGAGTAGCGTAGCGCTCGCCATTACCGGGGTCGATGCTGCCGGGCCCCGTGGAGCCGTAGCAGCCGCCGAGGACGTTTGTGCAGACGACGTGGAAGCGATCCGTGTCGAGGGGTGCGCCGGGGCCGATGAAGCGCTCCCACCAGCCTGGCTGGGGATTCTCGGGGGTGGAACGGGCGTGAGACGAGGCCGAAAGCCCCGTGTGCAGGAGGATGACGTTGCTCCGGTCTGCGTTGAGCTCGCCCCAGGTTTCGTAGGCGATGTCGAACGAGGGCAGGACGCCGCCCCAGTCGAGGAGCAGCGGCTCGCGACAGTGGAAGTTGAGCGTCGCCCCGGACGTGTAGGAGGGCTCGGGCCCGCTGGACGATGAGGGCCGCACCGGCTTGGCTTTCACGTTGTTCCGGAGGTCGGCGGACCGGGATTCCATGGCGTCGAGGCACGGAAACGCCATGGCTGGGTTGGACGCGGCTCCGGACGTGCGAGCCGGTCCGGCATGAAAGGAGGCTCGCTGGGATGTGAGGCTACTCCCTCGAATAGGGCGGCCAGGTCTTCCGAGTTGACATGATGGTCCATGACTTCGGGTCGTTGAAGATGAGTGAGATGTCCGGGGGAGCAGCTGGCGACTGGCAGCGATCCAGGGCCGCGGAGAGTTCATGGCCAGCGTTTTGGTTTGCTTTTACGCCTGAAATTTACCAGTTGATGGACGTTTGGTCAACTATTACCGTGCTCTTCCGTTGGCATTTATAAAGGTTGAAGTGGTAGAATCATTATTAGCCCGCCTGGGCCGATGCTTATTCATCATCGCACACCATCTCACGTGCTGGTGTGAGAGTGTGTAGGCTGTTTACGAGGTGACAAATCATGGTAATTGCGAGTCCCGGTAATCTGATACTCAGCAATTCTGCTGTTGACTGGAGAGGAGCAAAGTTGTAACGAGAGGTCTACACCTTTTGAGTCTTGTGTTCTTGGGATCCTGTTCGTGCTTATCGAAGGTGCAACAGGGTAGGAAGCCCAGTCAGCAGGTCGTGTTAGTCAGCTCTTTGTATATGCAGCACGCCAGTTGCCCTTGTGCCGAGATAGAACTGTTCATGTTCAAATCGGTTGCCAGCTCGGCTTCCTGCTGCTTCCAGCCTCTGATGAAATCCAAAGTTTCTGAATACCTTGGGTCGTCTGTTGCCAACGTATCCCTGAGGACCATCAATGGGGTCTGCGGTTTAAATCCCATTACGTACTCGTTTGGTGAGCATCCGATCGATCGTACCCAACATGAGAGATCAAAACCATTATCAAATTTGTAAGAGTCGTGCTATTCGCACAGCTCACGTGTTACTATTCGCACAGCTTGTATGATCTTATCTTATATTAGCAGTTCAACCAGCCGCAAAGCCACACATCCAGCAATCAGCAAAGGCCACGGGCAGCCAGCAGAGGTCACAGGTAGCGAGCAAAGGCCACGGGCAGCTACCAAAGACCATAGGCAACTAGCAAAAGCCATAGGTAGCTGTGGAACAGGCTTCCTCCCTCGGCCTAGGATGGTTCCGCCGAGTCCGCCTTGAGTGCCTTTGCCTCCATGGAAACCGAATTCGTTTTGGATACCGAATTCGTTTTGGATCATCTGCAGACCCATAGGAATGGCTTGACCGATGAAGAGGCCGACGCTCGCCGGCCATCAAGGGCTTGAACGTTCTACCCACCCAGCGGCCGCCCTCGTGGATCACTTTAATGATATAAGATAAGATGACGTGAGCTGTGCGAATAGCACGACTCTAATAGCACGACTCATTTCTAATTACAAGCGATTCCATTCAATCGAGTACATGTTGAAATACTCGACAGAAAACAAGGCACACCTCTCAAATGTTGAAGCTTCCAGTACAAAGACATGGAGGCGAGGGAGCGTATGCTTAACAACATTCAAAGAATATTTGCACGCATTAATTTTCACCAAGCAATACACCAAGCAGCACACCAAGCAGCACACCAAGCAGCACACCAAGCAGCACACCAAGCAGCACACCAGGCAGCACACCAGGCAGCACACCAGGCAGCACACCAGGCAGCACACCAGGCAGTACACTAGGCAGTGCATCAAGCCAGCCGGCCAGTTTTCTACAACCAAGAGCGGAACACCTTGATGTAGATCGTCTTGACGATCTGCACCTCCAAGCAGTAGAGGAACAGCTCTGCGACCAGGAAACCAACAAACGAAGGGGCAGGCTGAGCCATGTCGAGGCCCCTTCGGACAGGTGGAATCCAAGGAATCGCAAACCCTACGAGCATGATCGCTGCCGTCGACAGAGATAGGGGGACTGATGCTCTGCTCTGAATGAAGGGGATCTTGGCAGTTCGCAAAAGGTGTACGATCAGCGTCTGCGTTAAGAGTCTGGACGAGCAAGTCAGCAAGACGTTCTCCTATTCTTCCCATGGATTCGATCGCAAGGGGGAAAACACATACCCCTGAAGGAACCAGTGAGCCTGAAACATTTGCACAGCTTCCGTATTGTCTGCCGTCTGGACTCCGTAATAGAACCATCCCAGTGTGAACGTGAGAATGTCAATGACGGAACTGGTTGGCCCAAGAATGACAACAAAGCGCAGCAGGTCCATGGTTTGCCATTTCTTCGGCGTCTTCAGGTATTCGGGATCGACGCGGTCCCATGGTATGGCGATCTGACTGATGTCGTACAGCAGATTCTGAAGAAGAATCTGGGTGCTCATCATCTAGATTGCATGTGAGTTGACGCCTCAGAAGTATACACAAGGTCCATCTCAACTTACCGGTGTGAAGGGGAGCCATGCGGATGCGGCGAGAATGCTGAAGACGTTTCCAAAGTTGGAAGATGCCACCATCTGGATGCCTCCAAGTTAGCGAGGATTCCAAGTTTGACGGGAGACGAGCGTACCTTGATGTACTTGATTGTGTTGCCATGGGTCAAGCGGCCGGTGGTGACGCTCGTGACGATGATACCGAGGCCCTTTTCAGTGAGGATCAGATCTGCGCAGTCTTTGGCCACGCTGGCGCCAGAGTCAACCGAGATTCCCACGTCTGCCTTTCGGAGGGCGATGCAGTCGTTGATGCCGTCGCCAAGCATGCCGACGCAGTTGCCGGCCTTGCGAAGGCTACCTATCACGAGAGCCTTTTGATTGGGCGTGAGCTTGGCAAAGACCTTGCACCTCTTGACAATGTCGTCGAATTCGTCGGTTCCCTCAAGACAAGACAGCTCCGGTCCTGTGATTGCCTGCACATCATCCGTGTCGAGTTCGTCGGTGCGCGCCACGAGGTTCAAGCGCTGGCAGACGTTCAGGGCAACAGCGAGCGTATCTCCGGTGAGAACCTTGACTTCGACACCGAGCTCCTTGAGCTGGGAAATGGACTCCTCGGCGTCATCCTTTGGCGGGTCGATGAAGCTGATCATCCCTTCCAGCACAAGGTGAGACTCAAGTTCGTCAACGCTGTCCTCGTCGAAGGCGGCATCCCCGGGAAGCTGCTTCATGGCAATCAAGAGCACCCGAAACCCATCTTTGTTCAGGGCACTGGCACGTTCAAAGAAATTCTGACGCATCTGAACGTCCAGCGGCATGATCATGTTCCCCTGTCGCACGTAGGAGCAGAGGCGCATGACTTCCTCAATTGCACCCTTGCAGATGAGCATATTGGTTCCGGTAATGCCGCGAACGATGCAGGCAGACCGCCGTCGTTCAAAGTTGAAAGGGATGGCAGCAACCTTCTGGTACTGAGCTATGCTGACCTCTTTTCCCTCTTCCAGCTTGTAGCCAAGGATGGCCGCGTCGATGTTATTGCCATTGCTGCCTTGGACGGAAGCGTCAACGGTAGCCAGCTTGAGCACTCCCAGATTGCTGCCGCCTGAATGGTCGATGTAGTCGCAAAGAGTGATTTCATCCTTGGTCAAGGTCCCAGTCTGCAGGTGTCATTCGTTAGCCATGGTTATCTATCGGACCACGAAACATGGACCAGCGAGAGTCTTGACTTGCCTTGTCGCTGCAGAGAATCGTCATGGCACCGAGGTTCTGAACCGAGTCGAGGCGTTTGACGATGGCCTTCATCTTGGACAGAACGTACGCGCCACGCGCGAGATTGGCGTTGACAATGGCGGGAAGCATCTCGGGAACGAGACCGACAGCCACGCTGATGCTGAACAATGCGGCCTTGTTCCAGTCCCCGGTAGTGCGACCAGAAATCCCAATCACCAAAGGCACCATGGTAACCATGAACCCAATGAGCATGTAGCTGACGTGGCGAATACCGAGCTGGAAGGAATTGGGTTCGCGTCTCTTTTCCAATTCCTTGGCCATTGTTGCAATGAGAACATCTGGCTTGGTGTTAGTCCAGGGTTCGCTATTGAAAATGGACCGTCTTCCAAACTTACCGGCACCTGTGCGCAAGACCACGGCGATTCCGTTACCAGAAATCACGCTTGTACCCATGAAAGCAATGTTGGATAGGTCAAAGAGACCGACTCCCTTCTCACCCGAAGAGCTCGACAGCTTGGCCACAGGGTCATTCTCCCCGGTCCAGGTAGATTGACTGACGCGCAAAAAGGAGGCCTCGAGGATCAGGCAGTCGGCTGGCATGACTGAGCCGGGCGACAAAATGACGATGTCACCGGGAACCAGGTCCTGTTCCAACAACATCTTGTCTGGCCTGTCACTCGATTCGGAGTCCTTCTTGGCCACAAGTGCCTCGGTGGAGGGTTGACGACGAGCCTCCAGGGTGTTGGTCACGGACGATTGAAGCTTGAACACGGCCACACTGCTACGATATTCCTGCCAGAAGCGGACACCGACGGAGATGAAGACCATGACGAGTAGCACGGAGAAGCCTTTCTGTACACTCATCGTCAACATGACTGCTCTTGCGTCAACAGGCCATGAAGGAAACTTACCCAGTCGCCCGGAGGGATTGCTGCGTCAAGAATGGCCAGGCACACAAGCAGAATGTTGAAAGGGTTGGGAATGGCCTTGAGCAAAGTAATGATCCACGAGGGCGGCCGCTGGGTGGGCAGAACGTTCAAGCCCTTGATGGCGCGGCGAGCGTCGGCCTCTTCATCGGTCAAGCCATTCCTTTTAGTCTGCAGATGATCCAAAACGAATTCGGTTTCCATGGAGGCAAAGGCACTCAAGACGGACTCGGCGGAGCCATCCGGGGCCGAGGGAGGAAGCCTGTTCCAAGACACATTCTGTGGCCGTGAAGAACGGGATGCTCGAAGGCGGGAGAACCAACGGCCGATCACGCTGTTGGAGAGAAAGGACATGATGACGATGGCCCTACTGCAAGCAAAGAGTTCTTCATGCCAGTATAGATGGTACCGATATGAACGATCGATATATTGATATCGATGTTTTCAGATGAAACCTGAGGTTTTTTCTGATAGACAGCGGGGAGGAAATATTGCAAGCAAGCAAGAAAAGCCCCGTAACGATTTTATGGCGGCTTGAAACGATCCGCAGAAATGGAAGGTGCTGCTGTCGCCGCCACGACTGCGCTTGCTTGAAATGTGAGGTTCTCCAGCTTTGGTATTCAGCCCACGTTGCTCGTGAGCTGGTTCGATGAATTCGATGAGACACAGAACAACAAAAGTCTTGACAACAGTGTTCTGGGAATAAGTTGTTGATGGTTGCTGATGGTTGCTGATCGTTGTTGATGGTTGTTGATGGGTGTTGATGGATGTTGATGGATGTTGATGGTTTCAACGAGGCGAGGCACAGATATAAAAAGGGTTGAGAAGGGTGGTATCAGAACTGGCTCCAGCCGAGGTGGTTACAACGGATAGGACGGCAGGAAAGGGCGGCAAGAAGTTTTTATCAGTGGGAAGGAACAGGTCGAGACCATGTGGGAAAGAGAGAAGGATTATGAAGGGGGGCAGAAATTCCCTCAATTGTTTATTTCTTCTTCCCGGCCCTTAGTTGTGCGTGCCACAGCGTAGAATAAAGGTTTATTAGTGCTGCCTTGTTGTTAGCCGGGATGAGCTAGCTCCAGCCCATTGGGCGGAACTTTGCCGGGCGCTGGACCAAGAAGAGGTCATGATTACGGGCCATGAATCACGAGCTGGGACGAAGTCGATACACAATTCGCTCATCACAAGTATATAGGAAAAAAGCGCAGAAGAGAATTCCAAATGAGGAATTAGTAGCATTTCCTACTCAAATCTCCATGAAGCGTGTTTGCTGCATCCCAATGCGAGATATACTTGTATTATCATGAAATTTTCCCTCAAGTTTTCTTTTCCTTTTTTTTTCTTCCCGGGCAGACGACCAGACCCCTGGAATCGTGGCAGTGCCGGGACGCCGGGTGGGGGCGAATTGGCTAGGTGGCTAGCTATGGGCCTATGGCAAAGGTGCCAAGTCATGGACAGTTTAAGTGGTCCATCCACCTGTATATGCAATACAGGTGGATGGACCACTTAAACTGTCCATGACTTGGGTGCCTACATGAGACTCCGTCCATCCATCATGACCCACGGGCCACGACTCAGTTCCATGCAGGGCTGGCCAAGGACGAGGCCCTCTCCGTCTCTCTCTATAGTGCCGTCTTACTTCCAATACCCGTCTGGCTCGTGAATGCTTCCCCAGCTATTACGTCGTCGACAAGTCTCTTCTTGTTTTTCCCAACTGGAAGAAACAATTTCTCCTCCGTCTATTCGAGTGATCGAGGGTTGGCGCCTGTCCCTCCCCGATGGTACACCTCTTTCGAGCTGTACATCCCCCCCGTGAGCAGCATGATACGCAGCATCGCCCTCCGCTCCTCGAGGCGGCGCATCCTGACGACGCCACTGCGCACCCTTTCCACCAGCGCTAGGGTGGCCATGCCCACAGGCAACCCGTTCTCTCTACCGCCCGCCGACTCGTTCCAGCTGCTTCCCGAGTCGCAGAAGGCAGGCGAGGCCGAGGATGCCCTGTACGAGTCGCAGATCCAAGAGGTCGAAGCATGGTGGGCGTCGCCACGCTTCGCCGGCATCAAGCGACCCTACACGGCGACGGATGTCGTGTCCAAGAGAGGCACGCAGCACATCTCGTATCCAAGCTCCGTCATGGCCACCAAGCTGTTCAACCTGATACAGGAGCGTGCCTCCAAGGGCGAGCCTATCCATACCAGTTGAGTCGACCCAGCTTTCCACCACCTATTTCAGCACGATATAATACTAAAAATTGTTTCTCATCCAGTGGGCGCCATCGATCCCGTGCAGATGACACAACAAGCTCCGCACCAGGAAGTGCTCTACGTGTCCGGCTGGGCCTGCTCCTCGCTGCTCACCACGACCAACGAAGTATCGCCCGACTTCGGCGACTACCCGTACAACACGGTGCCCAACCAGGTGCAACGGCTGGCCAAGGCGCAGTCCATGCACGACCGTAAGCAATGGGACGCCCGTCGCCGCATGACGGCCAAGGAACGCGCCCAGTCCCCCTACGTCGACTACCTGCGGCCGATCATTGCGGACGGCGACACGGGCCACGGGGGGCTCTCGGCCGTGCTCAAGCTGGCCAAGCTGTTCGCGGAAAACGGCGCGGCCGCCGTCCATTTCGAAGACCAGCTGCACGGGGGCAAGAAATGCGGCCATCTGGCGGGCAAAGTCATCGTCCCCACGGGCGAACACATCCACCGGCTCAATGCCGCGCGGTTCCAGTGGGACCTGATGGGGTGCGAGAACCTGGTGATTGCCCGTACGGATTCCGAGTCGGCTCGACTGCTCTCCTCGGCTATTGATGTGCGGGATCACGAGTTCATCCTCGGTGTGACGGACTCGGCGATCGATCCGCTCGCCGAGACCATTCAGGCCATGGAGGCGAAGGGGGCGTCGGGCCCGCAGATCGACGCGTTCGAGGCGAAATGGGTCGCGGACACGAAGCTCGTCACCTTTGATGAGGCGGCTATTGCTCATATGCGCGATGAGGGCGTCGCGCAGGATAAGATGGATGACTATGTCCGGGCTACGGCGGCGGATCGCAACATGGGCATCACCAGACGACGCGCCCTCGCTGCTCACTACGCCAAGTCGCCTGTGTACTTCAACTGGGACGTTCCTCGGACGCGCGAAGGGTATTACCACGTCCGGGCGGGCATGGAGGCTGCCACGAAGCGCGCGCTGGCGTTCGCCCCTTACGCGGATCTGCTCTGGGTCGAAACGGGCGACCCTAACATCGAGGTGGCGCAGACGCTGGCCCGTGCTGTGCGCGCCGTGTACCACGGAAAGAACCTTGTCTATAACCTCTCGCCCTCGTTCAACTGGATGTCGCACGGGTTCACGTCGGAGACGCTCAAGTCGTTCATCTGGGACATGGCACGCGAGGGCTTCGTGCTGCAGCTTGTGTCGCTAGCTGGCCTCCACTCGACGGCTACGATATCGTCGGAGCTCGCTCGCGCCTTCAAGACGGATGGCATGCGGGCGTACGTGGAGCTGGTGCAGCGTCGTGAGAAGGAGCTGCAGTGCGACGTCTTGACGCATCAGAAATGGAGCGGCGCATCGTACATTGATGGCATCCTGGGCGCGATTCAAAGCGGAAGCTCCAGCGCGAGGAGCATGGGTCAGGGCAATACGGAAGGACAATTTGATTAGACGCTGCAAATAATGAGAAAAGGGGGAAGCATTTGCTGGCGTTTTGGCTACGGGAGTTGTTGGAGGTGCATGGTGTCACACAAGAGATACGCACAAGTGTAACTGTCCCAGCTTTAGGGACTGGCAAATATTCGTCGTCGTCGTCATTAAAGTCTGCAATGCTGAGCACGGCCTAGCCCTGTCGGCTTAGCCTTGATACGTTGAAGCTTTCTAGTCCACGACACGCGCTGAAAACGCCCGCGTCGGCGCCGTTCGGTCCACTGAAAGTTCCCAACATAATACTCTTTCTATGCATTCAGACGAGAGCATTATTACCATGCGCTGTTGATTGCTTGAAGCCATAGTTCATCCTCAGCTTTTATTTACTTTTTTTTTCTTTCTCTACATGCTAGTCCTCGCCCAGCTGCATCCCCTCCGCCTCGATGTACTGCTTCACATCCGTCATCTTCATCCCCCTTTGCGCATTCACCGTCTCATTCATGTCCCACGCGACGCCCTTGCCTTGGCCAAACGTATCCCGATACTTGACCATGGTGTCTCGGCCCCCGGTCTGCTCCATCTGCTCTTTCAGCGCTGCCAGATCCCACAGCTCCCGGTGGAGCTTGACGCCAAAATGGCCCTCCAACAGGTCCGCCAACCCGCCGTACGAGACGGTGTCGCCGGCCGCGTAGACGACCTGGTTGCGTACATGGCCAGGGTTCGCCACCAGCTCAGCCGTGACCCGGCCGATATCCTCGGGCGTCGTCACCGAGATGCGATTCTCCCAGCGTCCTAGCCCTCGCACCGTTCGCTCCGGTAGGTCGACGATGCCAAATGCTGGAATGAATAGGAAGCTCATGAACAGGCCCGTCGACACGATGATCCACTCCGTCGTCGACTGGCCACGTAGTAGAGCCCGCACCTGTAGCTGCTCGTCGAACAGGTCCTGCGAGCTGCCTGTTCCAATCACATCGTAGTCCATGCCGAATTGCCATGGGAAGTAGCGTCGGGTGCGTCCCTCGAGCGCCGCCTGAGCCAGCTTCCTTTGTGTTCCCGGAGGTAGCTCCATGCCTGAGCAGCATACTACCGTGTCGTACCGCCCGAAGATGGCGGCGAGCTCTGCCACCGACGCGGAGACGACGTCGGCCGCCTCAAACTGCGCCCCAAGCTCCCGGAGCTGCTGTATCGTTTTGGCTTTGGGAGGGGACAGCGAGGTGGAGTTGAGCGTGGATGGCCGTAGAAGCACCGATATCTTAGATGTCGGGAAGTCGGCAGCGAGGGCTGAGACAACCGCTAGGCCAAGCTCGCCGGCGCCGATGATGAGCGTCGTCTTGTCCGACATGATGTTGTGCTTTGTCACTATACGAGTACTTCCGTGCTAAAATATCTACGAAGGAGAATCTAAGTCCTTAGCCAAAAAGAATCCAATGCCACGCTGTTTAGAGTCGTAGTTTACTCTTGGCATCGTGATGCATTAGTCAGTGCATGTATTTGTAAGCAAGCCCGACCGTCGACGCCTACGCATACGCTCGGTTAACTGCTTCGGCTAAAATGATGAACAAGGATCAAGAGAGAGGATGCTGTCCGACGGCGAGGCTTTGAGATGCGTAGATGTTGTCGAAGTCGCGATCCAGCCATCGAACTTATCTGCCCGTCTGGTCCGTTTGGTCTTTATTTCACGTAATCATGGCAGGGGCATGTATCTTCGAGTCACTAGTGCGTCCGACCTTTACATACAACAATTGATCTACAAGCAGCAGCACGTTGGGGGCCGACGCCATTCATTCTTCAGCTGCCGCACGAAACAAAACATGGTGCGGCTCGGCACATTAGTCTCGGGTAAGGTCCTGGGGGTGACGCCCAATCTTCACGAAAACGCATCATCGGGGGAACGGCAAAATTGAGCCGCTCGACGGAACTAAGGTCGCTCGCGGATGAGAAAATTTGTTCAGAGGCCAATCACTTGGTGTGACTATCGGCACGAGATTCGCTCAAGATCAGGGAGCAGGTCTGTGTAAGCTTCAACCAAGGAACCTTCACGGCACGAGTGAGCCGCGCCAGAGAATATCACTCGCTTGGGGCGGAAGCCAGGTAGCGCGGAGGCTTGGAGTATTCGAGACTCGCGGCACGAGTGCGCCGTTTCCGAGGTCAAACTTCTGGAGCTGGGGTGTTTGACTTGTGGCACCTTCAACTACCCAACACTCGTGATCACGAGATACGTGGAAAGCTGTTATGACATGCTGGGGTGAGAAAATTGGGGGTGCTGGTTGAGGAAACTGAGATGCTGTGTGGTCGGGATAATTAGCGTGGATTTGATTTGGCGGCCGTTGATGTGATGACATAACCAGCCGAGACAGTGACATTCCCCACGTGCTTTAGGCGACACTGACCCCCACTTGACCTTGACGTCAGCTTCTCCTTGGTCGCTCCTGCCCTGTTGGCTGCCGTGGCTGCTACTAGGGACAAGGGTGATGACTGAATGTCTGCATGTCATGATGTAGAATTCCAGTTCTTCACCACCGGCACGGCGTCACCAATCTTTCCACACAGACTTTAGCTACTCTCGATACGGAGGAAGCACCCTTGTCCTCTCTTGGCTGCAACAGCAACACCTAGTATCGCCCAATCGGACCCCATCGGAGCAATTACCTACATCGAACGCGCGTTCGACTGCCTTCACCAGACGTACACCATGGCGCGTTTATTCGCGCGGATCGCGGGCCGCCTTCAAAGCCTGTGGCTGACGGAACCCGGAGCCAGACCCGAAGAGCCCAAGGCGAGAGTCCACCAACCCGGGCCGTACGAGCCGACTCCGATAGACATTCGAGTTGTTCACGCCCTGCTTACCCTCGGAAAGAAGCTTCCCACTGAGCTGGTGGATAGTATCGTAGATTTCGCCGAGTACTGGGCGCACTCTACTACTTTTATCGACTACGAAGCGGAACAGGAGGATGACTTGCGCATCCACGGATCCAGCGATGTCGAGAACAAATTTCTGGTAAGTGTCTTGACAGGCTGTTCTTAGGTTCCTCACCATGATCGATGCTTTCTAATACAAATGTGCACTTTGGAAAGATTCGTTCGTGTCCTCTGGGGTTGACCGATGTTGACGGAAGCGACAACGTGACTGCGACTCTGGCGTATGACCAGACCGAAGCCAAGCCTCTGCCACTGATTAGCGAGTACGGCGCCGAATACTTTGCAAAGCTTGCCGACTACCCTACGCCAACACTCACCAGTCCCGCTCGCAAGATTGTCTTTACCATCGAGAGTAGAGACCAAGGCTGGGGCGGGCAAGGGGGGGAATCACTCTACGATGGCGCATGGACCTGGTTCGAAGCTGGTCTGGAGAAGTTCGACGCAAGTCAAGAATGTCAGTATTGCTTTCGCTCAAGGAGAATGATGATCAAGCTAACACAATCAATGGCAGGCGACTCACAATGTACATATGATATGCGCCGCCCCGGCTCAAGCTCCAAGGCGCCGCATCTCCCCATCTGCGCTCTCCGTCCCCTCAAGCCTGTTATCCAGCAGGACGGGCCACCGTCTCAGCGCCTGCCTCAACATATCTATCAGCATCATGCGGATCCGTCTGCAGAATCGCAGGATACCCAGCCGTTGAGCGAATACGTCTACGTTCATTCCATGTTTCCCGACCCCGAAGTCGAGATCCATCGTAACGAACGAGCAGGCCCAGATCAGCAGACGCACGTCGTCACTTGGTCGTACCTGGACGATGTGGAGCCCGACTCAGACGCCGCGCAGGCTCTTGTCAATGAAGGACGAGGGCCCGCGACGGGAGATGGGTCTTTTGTCAGAAATCTTCGCATCGGGGATGTTGTATCCATCTGGGGCATGGCGAGGTTTCCTAGCTGGACAAATTATGTCAAGAGTGCCAAGATTCAGGTATACTGGGCTGTGTAAGCGTTGAACTTGAGCGGGCACGTCTTATGTCGACGTTTGTTGAAGAGAAACGCCCGCAAAGTAGCTACGGGTTGTACATGTGATTTAGTTATTATACCATGACGCAATTGCCCATCGATCGAAAAATACCGTAAACCATTGTAAATAAAACAAATATATTATCAAATGGTCTTTATCACATTGGCCATTGCCTCAAGTAACTACAGGTGCCAGATGTGATGAGCAGCGTGCGTATTCGTGGCCCTGAAACGGTGATGTCATGGCCCCGTCTCACAGGCGCTACCAAAAGTGTATATCTACAATCCTCAACATCATGCACACGCACTCGGTCCGAGTTGATCAATCATGAGATCCTACCATCGCGCGTGGAAGATTCCTCCAAGCATAGGTCGTCTCGTTACCCAAGGCCAGCGTCTTCACTCACCCGGTCCTGCAATGGCTACCACCCCGAATCTCAATAACATCTCACTCTCGCTTCCCGATGACCTGTCTCAACAGGACCTCGAATCCTTCCGCCCCTTTCGCGTACGTAGATGCATCTCTCCCCTTTCCTCCACATTCGACTAACACGGTCCGCCATGATCAACAGGACTGGTATTCCACGCTATCCCACTCGCTCTCCCTCCAATCACGGCCCAACCATCCGTTCCACGGGGCGCCTTACTCTCTCCGCTCCCTAACGATCCAGTCGTTCGATCGCTTCGGCAGCGGACGCATCGGCTTCGTCAAGCTCTCTGCGCACGTGGCAAACGACGAGGGCGAATCCCTCCCCGGCATCGCGTTGCTCCGTGGACCCAGCGTCGCCGTCTTGGTTATGCTTCTGCCTGACAACACAGACGAGAGACATGTCGTGTTGACCGTTCAGCCGAGGATTGCAGCCGGTAGTCTGGGGTTTGTAGAGTTGCCGGCCGGCATGGTCGATGACGAGGGCGCGTTTGCAGGCGCGGCAGCAAAGGAGATGCGTGAGGAGCTGGGCATGGAGATTACGCAGGACGAGCTGGTTTGCTTGACTGATTTGGCGGCCGAAACTACGGATGAGCATCTTCCACCGGCCATGTTTCCCAGCGCGGGCGGGTGCGACGAGCATGTCACCTTGTACAGCTGTGAGAGACGGGTGTCGCGAGCGCAGCTGGAAGAATGGAACGGTCGACTGACAGGTCTACGAGACGAGGGGGAGAAGATCACGCTCAAGGTCGTGCCTATGAAAGATCTGTGGAAACAGGGGGCCAGGGACGCCAAGTGTCTAGGAGCCCTGGCATTGTGGAGGCATCTTGGTCGCGAGGGCCGATCATGACAGAAGTAATGTAGAAGGCAGTGGTATCAAGGGGCATGCTACAGCCTCAGGCGTGTGGCCATCAAGAGTCCCTCGGCAAACGTTCCCACCCGAGCATCGATAGCGCAACCGTCGGCCTCGAGCCTCTTACACTCCTCCCAGAGTCTATGGAGCGGCACGGTGAACACCTCTATAAACTCGTTCTCCTCCAGCTGCGGCTTGGGCTGTCTATTCTCCGGCAGAGCCATGTCGATGGTCACATGAACCATGCGGAGGTTGGTGTTGCAGAAGCCCGGGTCGTTGTACATGACGGGCGACGTCTCGCTCGGCACGCCGACGTAGCCCGTTTCCTCTCTCAGCTCACGGACGGCGGCTTGCTCGGGGGTCTCACCCTCGTCCATGAGGCCGGCGGGCACCTCGATGGTCACCTTGTCCACGGGGGGACGGTACTGCTTCTGCAGGATGATCTCCTTGTCGCCGGAGGGCGTGTCGAGGATGGCGATGATACCGACGCCGTCGATCTCGGCTCCGCGGGGGCGTGTGCGACGCTCGGCTGATTCCCAGGTTCGCGTTGCGCCGTTGGGGTCTTGGTAGGTGATTCTAACTACCTGTCAGAGAGTTGGGGATGAAACATGGACGTCATCTGTGGCAGGGTGGACGTTCTGCCCATGCATAGGGTTGAGGGATGTTTATACAACGCACTTTTGAAGCTTGACCCAGCGAGCTTCGTGATCAGACTGTAACTTGGGCGGTAAGTCGAGCGGAAGAGCGTCGGGCCTGAGCCATGACTCCCCGGAGGCTTTCTCGGGAGGCGCGCACCAGTGGTCCTGTCGAGAGGACTTTTGCATCCGAGACGGACATAGTGATAGGGATTTGCTTCGTTGGTTGTCGTTGGAGATGAGGCAGGACGATGAAAAGCAATGTCGAAGATGATGTGATGAAGCAAACCCTGGATCGAGAAGTAGCGTTAATATGTCATAACACGGGAGAGCGAGTATCTACTAGGTTGCTGGACAGGGATCGCAGGTGGATCCCCAACGCGTCACCTGCAGATCCCTACCAATGTGGTAATATATCAACAACACGCACAGTCCAAACAATCATTACATCACTGCACTCGGGGGACTCTTTTAAATTCCAATCCCATCCCCACCTCGTAGCCAGTCAGTCCATTACATGACATCATTTCTCCCTCGTTCACACGCTTCAATTTTCCCCCATCAGATCGCATCAAACCATCCACCATGGCCAAAGCAGCCGTCCCCGACATCAGCAACATCACTCTAGACGGGGAAGGCGACGACTGCGTCCCCATCTACGAGACATGCAACGAAGTGCGTCGAAAGATCACAGCGCACCTGAAGAAGCCCAAAGTCACACAGGCGCAATTCTGCCGCGACATTTGCGCGCAATTCCACTCGGAAAACAAACCTGCCAAGATCGCTCCCAACCAATTGGCTCGGTTCCGCGCCGCCAAGGGCCCTACGGCCGGCGCGCCCTCCGTCGTCTTCTACGGCGCCTACGTCTACTTTGAGAAGATGCGTATCCAGCAGGGCAAGCCGAAGAGCAAGCATAGGCTGGAGATGGAGAGCGCGTGGCCGAGGGGCGTCGATCGGACGAGGGACAGTCGTACTGCGTGAGTGCTGGCCCTGCTGTGCAAGGGAAGAAGACTGACTGACGGGTGGAACTAGGTTTATTACTGTTCGGGATAATGAACGGCCGTACGAAGATAAGTTTGGTCGTGTGCACATTCAGCAGAGATGAGCAGCTGCGGTCAAGCTGGTTCCTGTCCAAGGGACCAGTCGCTCCATGATGATGACCACTGCTGCCGCTGGAAGCAATTTCGATTCAGGGCGGCTACTGAATGATGAAGCGGTTACTGCCTTGGTGACCGTGTTGAAGGCTCTGGAACAAGGTCTTGCATGACGACGGGGCAAGCATTGATTTGCTCAGGCTGGCGGAGGAGCGCGGATTCAATCTGAGCAGGCAACGTTTCATGACTGGGTCCATGAACTCAGAGCAGCAGTGACGCTGGCTGTCTCTCCATACCCATTTGCATGTTGTTACTCGACGACGATTTCATCTTGTATTAGCTACGGAGCATATTCGCCACCTCAGAGGCGGTCCATTGTATTTTTACCCAAATAAGCAGCTCTTTTTCCATCGCAGTACATTTTCTAATCTTCTCCATCTTCTCCGTTTTCCCCTTGCCGTCTTGCCTTCAGCTTGTTCTCGCTTACAAAACGGTCTTTTCCTTCAGCTCAATGCCGTACGTCTCCTTGAGCTCCTTCATGATCGGGTTGTTGATCTTGGTCGTCATGGGAGCCAAGACACCCTTTTCAGACAAGGTGCCATTCAAGACCTGCTTGACGGCTACGGCGCAAGGCACGCCCACAAGCTTGGCCATGGCCGAGTATTTCTTGGGATCGCCGTACTCGACCAGGGTGGAGGTGCGCGTCTCGCGGGAGCCATCCTTGTGCTCAATCTCGAACTTGTGCTGAAGCATGACCATGTCGCGCTCGTCCTCCTCAAATTGCATCTTCTGTTCGAGCCTGCTGCAGAGGGTGTCGAGAGGGTTGCCCTTGGGGGTGATCTTTTCGTCCGAGAAGATACCGATCCATCGGAGGCCGGAGAGAATTCGGTCGGGATCCTCGGGAGAATCGAACTCGGCCTTGGACACGATGGCTGCCTCGAGGTCCTGGGGATCCGAAGAAGAGGTCCCGAGCACAGCTTGGGTAGCCTCCTTCCACGAAATGGGCTTCTTGAGCGCTTCGATCGGGGTCTCCTCCAAAAAGCCCGTCTGGACGAGGACCTTGATGAACTGGGGAAAGCCCTGGTATCTCAGAGTGCCGCGGATAATGGTCTCGGCTTCGAGGATGTTGTATCGCTCCTTGTACGGGGTGGAATCGCGGTTGGGGTAGGCGACAAAGGCGTAGCCGGGCATGATGAAGTAGGGCTTCGCCGTAGCCATGAGATCCTTGGAGGCGATTTCGATTATCTTGCCGCCCTGGTACACCTTGGCGGCGTTCCTCAAAGCAAGGAGAACGCCGCGAGAGGACCAGGAGAACTTGTAGCCCAACGGGTTGCCGGAGGCTTCAGGGGCGGGTAGTCCGCCGCAGTAGCTGAGGAAGGAGAGAATTTTGCCGCCGGCTTGGTGGACTTCATCGATGGTCTTGACAGCGTCTGAATTGGTCAGTAAAGGATGACGGTGGTACGGCGATCGGACTTACACAAGTGGTCGATGCCGGGATCTGGTTGATTGAAGCGATGATAAGTCAGCCTATCTTGACAGAAGCATCAAAGGGAAGAAGGCAACAATACCAAGGCCAATCTCATTCATAACGGTGATGCCAGCATCCTTGCACTGCTGGTCCAGCTCCATCATGGCCGGGGAGACGTAGCTCGTGGTCACGACATTCTTCTTCGTTCGGATGGCAGATTTGATCACGGTAGCGTGGAAGATGTAAGGAATCAAGCTGATGACCAAATCATGCTTGGCAACCTCGGCGTCCAACGCCTTGTCGTCAGTGACATCAAGCGAGATGGGCGTCGCGTTCTTGACGTTGGCAGACAGGTCCTTTGCGGACTGAAGAGTTCGGCAAGCTATTCGGACATAAGAGACCCTCGTCAGTCTTGATTTTCTTTCGTCGTTCCCAAGTCGCCGATAGGCAGCATCGTGACATATCTTGATACACGTCATGTGGGACTGGACGGCAACTCACCGACTGTGACAGGGATGCCGGCTTCGGTCAGGATATCAAGCGTGGGTCCTAATTGGATCTGTGAGTTATTCTGCGCCCAGTAGGAGATGGGGGGAATCAAACGAGCGAGACTTACGAGTGACGAAGCCCGCGCCGAGCATCAGAACAGAGCTGATGGCACATTGGGTCAGCACAGTATGATGGACCACCCCCCGCGTCCGCGTGCGTCTTATGATGACACGTACTGTTGCGCCATGATGGAAGCTGCGGTTTTACGATGCTTCAAGGTTGTGACAGTAGCTCGATCCTCAAAGTAGAAGGTGGATAAGTTTGTAATGCTCTGTCAGGTCAATTGACGGGAGAAGAGTCTGCCGAATTCTTTGCGCCTTGATGAGAAAGCATTGAGGTAAAGATCAACATGGCGGGGCAGTAATAATACATATAACGTGCGAATCTGGCCGATAACGGCCACAGCCACCAGCCAACCACTGCCCAGCTGTATGCGCTATGATTATTGCATGTAAGCACGTTCTCGATAGCCTCAGTACTACAATTAGCGTCCGGCTGTAGGGAAGCTCTCCCCGGACGCAATAGCTGCGGGACAGCGTTACAGCCCTCTATAATAGTTCAGTTCCACCTACATACTATGGCACCATGGCACCATGGCAATGCAACCCAGCTTCACTTCCTCTAGACACCCCCGAAAGATCCGAGAAAGATGAACATTGATACCCCCAAATACATTATTTTTAGACATCTTTACATGATACGACGAGGCGACAAGCCGGTAGTGTACCCGAAGCCATCCCCACACGACCAAGGCACATCGGGACCTTCAGCTATAGCTGAGCTCGGCAAGCTCAGAGAGTGAAACGACGACTGGACAACTCGTCACGTCCATCAAGACGGGAGAGGAAGATGGTGTGAGATGGATGCAGCAGGCCCTCATGCGGTGGCCACAGAGTATTTGCTCAATCGATCCCAGCATATGTACGAGTGATGAGTTGTCAAACGAAATTGAACCTCAGAAGTCTTGTGTAATGGGGACAAGTCTCATTTCTCATGATTGCGTGATTTGCACGCCAACTACTGGATGATGCAAGAAAACCAGGCTTATCATGCCCTGGCGGTAATCTCTTTGGTACCCAAACCACTCGACTATATCTCAGAGAAGGACGGCTGTGTGTTACCGGGATTTGATTGATGAAAGTGAAGGGTAAAAAGTCTTTGAACTGTATAGAGTTGTTTGCTTGCTCCATCAATTATCAGCACGCAAGCAGGCAAACAGGACCAAAGGGCACGATCCCAGCCGTCGCTAAACGGCTCGAGCTCTATGTGGGTATTAATCATTAAGCGGGGCTTGCGATTGCTGACCTCTCCGGCCTCCCATAATATCCTCTCCTCCTCTTCCTTTGCTCTATCGCTTATCGTTCTACGCAAATGTACATGGGCAAACGCCGACCATGCTGATTACTGAGCTCCTGGAAAAAGCTTTTGGGCGTTGCGATATGCAATTCCCATCACTATTCAAACACGTCCTTGACCAGGGCGAATCTCTACCTGAGTCTCATTTCCCGCCATAAATCTGGTGTCGGTGGCAATCCAAACAGACGACCAGCTTCATGTCAGCGCGGCCCTCATGTCGTTCACGAGTACGAGTGACTCTGGTGAACCAAGAATGGCTCTGTCCAACGTTTCTCGGCTTCGGCACCACGCTACGCTCAAGAGGGCACGTCCAACAGTCGGATATAGGAACTTTTGTCTGCATGCTATCCCTACATAAGGTAACTGCTGGTGAAGCTCGACCCCGCAGTTTGATATATGCAGAATGGAAGCATCGATGCATGATTTGACAACCTTCTAAAAGCATACCCGAGCATGGTACGCCATACTTGTACAACTGTCGACCGTGTCCAATCCGTCTTCTGGTCTGGAGAGTTGTGGCGACAACGAATCCTATTTCTTTCGCAATTGTCCTACCATCATGGCGGCACAAGATCCAGAAGCATCATCAGAGAAGGTGGCGCAGATGAATGAAGACGACGTGGCCGTGGCCAAGCAAGACTTGGAAAAAATACAAAAATCTCATCAATGGGATCCTAATCTGTCACGAACCAAACTCGACGCCGTCGAGAAAGCCCTTGAACACGGTGATGCCAAGGAAATCCTTCAAGCAGAGCAGCTGTTCGCCACAGACTCTCCTTACGAAGAGGTACGCGCTGCTGTGCGAAACACGGATGGCGGCGAGACGGCCAACACGGTGAGGGCCTGGATCATCGGTCTCTTCTTCGTCACCGTTGGTGCTGGGTTGAACATGTTCCTCAGCATGAGGTAAGTTGCCGCATACGAATGGCGCTCAACACTCGACTTACAGCACCACGGCCCGACTGACCCCGTGTCTGACCACAGGAGCCCTGCCATCAACTTCCCAGCCATCATTGTCCTGCTGCTCGCCTATCCCGTCGGTTGCTTCTGGGCCAAAGTTGTCCCCACCAGGGTCTTCACCACTTTTGGCGTCCGCTGGACTTTCAACACGGGACCCTTCACCATCAAGGAGCACGCCGTCATCACGTTGATGTCCAACATCTCCATCAGTTACGCCTACAGCACCGACGCGCTGCTCGCGCTCCAAGGAAAGCCGTTCTACAACATCGACTTCGGATGGGGCTTTTCGCTCCTCTTCACCTTCAGCTCTCAGCTGATTGGCATATCGCTCGCTGGACTGTTCCGCCGATTCCTCGTGTGGCCGGCTGCCATGATGTGGCCCAGTCAATTCGCCAACACGGCCTTGTTCTACGCTCTCCACGACAAGAGCAAGAGCGATGGCATTCATTCTAACGGCTGGCGTATCAGCCGCTACCGCTGGTTCGGTCTCGCGGCCATGGCCATGTTTTTCTGGTACTGGATCCCTGGTGTTCTGTGGCAGGGGCTCTCGGTATTCGCCTTTGTCACATGGATTCGCCCCGACAATGTAGTGCTGAATCAGCTCTTTGGCGGCGTCACAGGTCTTTCACTGTTGCCGATTACTTTTGACTGGACATATGTCACGTCATACTTGTCCGATCCTCTTCTCGCCCCTACGCATGCTCATGTGAACACTCTAGTCGGACTCCTCATCTTTGTGCTCATCCCTACTATTGGCATGGTGTATAGCGGTGCGTTATACTCTGACTATCTTCCCATGGTCACGGCGCAGACGTACGACAACACACAGAAGAATTACAACGTGAGCCGCATCCTGGGCCGGGGCTTCACGTTTGACGAAACCAAGTACAAACAATACTCCCCTCTCTTTCTGGCCCCGACCTTTGCGCTCAACTACGGCCTGTCCTTTGCTGCTTTGACCGCTGCACTTGTGCACACGGCCCTTTTCCACGGCAAAGAGGTCATCTACCGGTTCCGCACCGCTCGAGATCAGGAGCCAGACATTCATCTACGAATGATGAAGAAGTACGTCGAGGCGCCTGATTGGTGGTACGTGGCGTTATTCATCATCGCCCTGGCCTGCGGCATCGCCACGGCCGAAGGCTACCAGTCTCAGCTACCGTGGTGGGCTTACTTCGTATCCATCATCATCACACTGATATTCATCATCCCGACAACCATGGTCTATGCCGTCTCGAACATCACGCTCAGCTTGAACGTCATCTCCCCCTTTCTCGCCGGGTTCATCATCCCTGGCCGGCCGATCGGGGTGATGCTGTTCAAGGTGTTCAGCACCATTGGATTGGGGCAAGCCCAGACGTACAGCAGCGGCCTGAAGCTTGCCCACTATATGAAGGTGCCGCCCAAGGTCACTTTCTGGTGCCAGGTCGTCTCAGCGGTGTGGGCTGCCCTCGTGCAAATTGCCGTCATGAACTGGACACTGGGAAACATCGAGCACGTATGCGAGAACAAGCAGGCCGATCATTTCACATGTCCCAACGGGCGAACCTTTTTTTCCTCGAGCATCGTCTGGGGTGTCATTGGACCACGACGCATGTTTGGCTCGGGCGGCATGTACGCCAACTTCAGCTGGTTCTGGCTTGTCGGAGCCGGGCTCCCGACCTTGCTGTACGTGTTGATCAAGTTTCTCAAGATCAACTTCTTCAGACACTTCCAGGCCCCGATCATGCTGGGGGCCATGGCGTGGCTGCCACCGGCTACGCCACTGAGCTTCGCCAGCTGGGGCATCGTTGGCCTCGTCTTTAACAAGTTCATCAGACAGAGGTGGCATGGCTGGTGGACCACGTACAACTACATCACGGCGGCGGCGCTCGATGCCGGTCTCATCCTGAGCACCGTCGTCATATTTTTCGCCATAACCCTACCCGGGGCGAAGATTCCGCAGTGGTGGGGCAACGTGGCCGTGATGGATACACTGGATGCCAATTTCCAGGCCATTCTCAAGACTGTGCCCGAGGGTGGAAAGTTCGGGCCTCAGACGTGGTGATGTTGACTCCTCTGAGGAAACGTAACGGCCTAGACATGATGTACGATGCTCGAAATCAAACTCCGTCTGCTTGTAGTTGCGAAACGCGCGAACCGTGACAATGAAATAGTAGCTCTCTTTTCTTGCAAAAGGATGCAGCCTCTGCTCATATATTATTCTCTTAGTTTGGGCCGAGGCCTGCTTCTCAGTGTATCTGGTCGTTAGGCCGGTTTCTGCGGCCGCAGCGGGTATGCTACCTAGAGCCGCCTCAGCCGACATTGGCCGACGCGCTCGGCTCGGCAGAAACACCACTAGTCCCACCGATCTTTCCGGGAAAGAGAAAACAAGAATTCGTTTCCTGTGCTAGTCCAGCGCATCTTTCAGGGCATTATTGGAGGGCGCAGCGGTCGGCGGTCCCTGGGGCGTGACATAGGCCTTGGTCAAGCCCCCATCGACGACAAAGTCATGGCCGTTGACAAAGCTGGATTCATCACTGGCGAGGAAGACGACCGCATGAGCCTGCTCGATAGCCTCGCCAAAGCGACCAGTAGGGAAATGGACCTCTCTCCGGTGACGCTTGGCCTGGTCGTCACCAAGCCAGTCCTGCAGCAGCGGCGTGTTGAGCGGCGCAGGACACAGGTTATTGAAGCGAAAGCCGTCGCGGGCGTGCACCATGGCCAGCTCGCGGGTCATGGCGAGGACAGCGCCCTTGGAAGCCGTGTAGGCGAGCTGCGGGGTGGCGGCGCCGAGGAGGGCGACGAAGGAGGCCGTGTTGATGATGGAGGCGCGCTGCTTCTTGTGGCGGCGCAGCGACAGCACCGCGTGCTTGCAGCCGTACCAGACGCCCTTGACGTTGATGTTGTGCGTGAGGTCCCAGATGGCCTCGGGCGTGTTGACTGCGTCGTCGTCCTTGGCGTGCATGATGCCCGCGTTGTTGAACATGACGTCGACGCCGCCCCAGGAATCGAGCGACTCGACGAGCGCTTGCACGTCGCGCTCCTTGGACACGTCGCACTTCTAGAAAAAGAAAATTGCCGTGAGTATGGCGCGTCCGAGGGCGGAATGGGTGCTTACCATGGTTTCGACCCTCTTGGCCGCCGGCACCAGCTGCTTCACCTTGGCGATGGCCTTTTCGAGAGCGGGTTCCGAAATGTCCCCCAAGAGGACGCTGGCTCCCTCTCGGGCGAAGAGGATGGCCGTCTCGAGGCCAATTCCACTGATGGAAGACGGTTAATATCAAGGGATTGGTGGCGAGCACTGTGCTGTCTCATGACGTACCCAGCAGCGCCTGTGATGATGGCATTCTTGCCGGCGAGGCGGCCTGAAGGAGCCGGAGTGGCCATGGTATCTAGCTGCTGCGTTGTGGACCCAGCTGAGATCGATTGAAGCCTGTCGTGAAGATGCAAATTTTGGTTCAAGGGACAAGAACGCAGGGAGGAAGATGATGACCGTGATAGATTGCTGTGGTGTGTTGATGTATGGGTGGGGTGACTCCGAGTTACGGAGGCGGAAGCGTGTTACAGTGGGTCAACACCAGAAACGCTAGCTCGCGCGTTCACAACGCGCTTAGATACATCATCAAAATCATCACCTAACCTTCACCTAGCTATAGCTATTACACCTCTGACCTAAATTATAGCCCGGAAGCATTACTCGCCTTATAAGCACACGCGGATTATAACGATATATAAGTTAGGTATAATAGTACGCTAGATAGGTACCTTAGAAAGTATTCTATATATATCGGTACCTAGTATTATAGTATAGTATAATAGCTAAATTAATACCTACTAAAGACCTAGGTTAGTATAGCTATATAAGATATAAGAATAAGATAAGAAGGTAATATTCTAGTATATTAAAAAAAACCCTTTTATCTTAGTATATTAAATTATTTAAAATATAAACCTATCTTATATACTAATTATTATAATATAGTACTTTAAAGTAGCTAGTATATAGTACTTTATAGCCTTATAGTAGCCTAAATTAATACCTAAGCTTACTACTAAAAAGCTTACTTTTATTAGAAAGTTCTAAAATTTTCTAATTTAGGTGTAAAAATACTAAGTATTTTCTAATAAGATTATAATTATAAAAAGTAATAGAAAATAATATAGTAAGATGGAGGCATCGGAACCACCCAAATACCTCCAGGGGTAGTATGGCAGGAAAGGGGAGAAAACATAACAACACAACACAACCATAATAGACTACATAACGAGATATCGTGGGTTTGAGGGTTGTTTGATAAGTTAGATTAATTAATTAAATAAATATTAAGCAATTACGATTATATAATTATGTTAGAACGGCAAAGCGGCTAAACTTGTAAATTGAAAAGTCTAAACTATGTTGTATCTATTATCTATAACTAGTAACGTAGCCTTTGGCCCTTTTATACCTTTCTACTCTATCTTAATTAACTATTACTTGCTTGATTAATTGATCGTACTTATCTTGATACCTTTCTTCCGCTGTGTGTGGGGGGGGCACCAATTTTCCGTCATAATAGTTAGGTTTTTTATAAATATATATATATTATATTAACCTATTTTTCTTACTAGCTAATTTAACCTAAGGTAAGAAATTACTATAGCTAAATATATAACTAAAAAATAATAAAAAAGGTATTTCTTAAATATTCTAGGCTACGTTTTCTTATAGTTAGTAGACTACTTTAATAGCCTTACTAGGTAATCTAGATAGCTACTATAGTAATATATTAAGCTAAATTATCTAATAAATATTATAAGATACCTTACTTATAATTCTTAAACCTAGTAATAGCTTTATTTAAAATAATATACTTATATATATAAGCTAGACTATATAATCTTAGCTATAGCTTTTTTTTTAAAAAAATAATATATATAATATTAAGTAGCTATTTTAGTTACTAGATTTAAACCTAATAGAAAATCTATAGTATTACCTTAAAGAGTAAATCTATAAGTAAAAGCTTAAGCTCTAAAACCTACTAAATAACCTTTAGTTATTAGAATTAATCTATAAAGCTATTAATAAGGCCTAGGAGGGACTTAAAAGTAATCTCTTATAATAGCTAATTTTATTAATACTATAGCAACTATAAGCTATAATTAAGGCCTATAGCTAGTATATAAAATATTAAATATAGTAGCCTTATATAGCTACTCCTAGGCTACCTAGAAAGACGTTTTTTTTAACTTTTTAAGTGCTTTTTACTAAGAAAAAATTTCGAAGTTAGTTTATATAGGAGGATCGTAACCTGTACCGATACCTTTGAGCTAGCGTTTCTGGTGTTGACCTACTGTATGTAAGGAGGGGCATCTATCTACCTTGTATGTGTCACCGGAAGGGGGACTTGTTAGGTGCCATGAGTGAGAACATTAAGGTTGTTAAAAGTTGTATACGTTTCTGTTTTTGCATTCGAGAGGAGACGGTCTATTAATGATGCCCTGTAGTAGAAAGTATGGCTGGCAGGACCACGCCCACATTGCTCAATACATACATACCCCTCCCTCTCCTTTCGCCCCTCCCAGGCTATTAGCAGCCGAAGCGCAAAAAGGCGTAGAAATACAAGTCAATACATGTAGGTTTTAGTGAGAATAGTTTTAAGTAATAAGTATAACTAATATATAGCCTATTATAGCTATATACTATACTACATGTTACGCAACCAGATTTTGCCTTCATTCAGAGACTGCCATTTCCATCTCACTTCAACCATTTTATGCTCTTTTTGCGACAACCGTAGTCCTTTACTCTCTTGTTCCTCTATCATCGTCTTAGAACCTCAGCAGCAGCAAAGATGAAGAATTCCAACGCCACCATCATGTTGTGTTCCTCACATACCTCTCGACAATGCACTTGCCGCACCTACGGCGACCTCTGGCTCCATCGTCAAAGGCTCGCGACAGTTTCCAGCTACCTGAATCGCTTCAGCATGAAAAAACGTATCCATGTCGAAACAGAAGCTTACCCACGTTGACCACGTCTGCAAGTTGAGGGCTAGTGCGACACGGAGGGGCTTGGCTCTTTGACTGAAGGCTCCGGACGACTGCGAATGCTGACGTCTGGTGTCACTCATGTGCGAGAGACGGCGTACATGTATCAGACTGCTGAAAACAGGCTGTGACTACCTAAGGCTGTGGCTGCTGTGATGTTTTTTCGGGTAATGTCAGTTAACGGAGCGTGCTGGCGAGTGCGTACACGAAACTCAAGACGGCTGAAAAGACTGGACAGATACGTATGCTGCATCTACAAGCCCCGAAGGGTGATATCTTCCAGCCAGGAAGAAAGGAACAACCCCTATAGGACTTGAAAGAATTTGTCTCTCTATTCGAGGCGAAGAAGGAAGTGGAAGTTTGGTCTCGGCTCGAGAAAAGACGTCAACTGGTGGGTTCTCCTTTCAATGATCTCTGTTCAATGGCCATCGCTCAATGGCCACGAGCTCTATACGGAGGAACGTAACGGCGTTCTAGGAGCCTAATGTCTACCTGGCTTTTGCCGTCGAGGACCCGGTCCGCAAAGGCATTTGCTCTTTGAACGGCGGATTCGGGGCTTCGATGAAGATATATATCAAAAGGCGTGCCATCTTTTAGAATTCCCGTCGACCTTATAGCTAGTCGGCTAGCTGGGTCGATGTCTAGAGCTGCAGTCGCATATACTTTAGGATGCCTTGTACCTGGAGCCAAGAACTTAGGATAAATCGTAATAATCTTCTCTCTAAAGTCTATATCCTTAGGGAAAAAGAGTTGTATGTAGTAAAGATCTACAAGCGGCCCTCCTGAATGGACTTTGATAGGCGCCTCGCTGACTTGGTATCCTTGTGAGCGGTGCTTAGATTCCCAATGGAATTTTGCAATGTGGCCGGGTTCCCATGTATAGTTCGTCTCACCACTTCGTCGATTACTTCCTCTCTTTTCCAAAGAGTCACGAACTGTATTTCACTTTAGTTCACCAACTACTATGTAGTGTGTTCGGGTTTAGTATGCACTTACCTGAGGGTTCATTCTCATCCACGTTCTGAACATGCTCAACTTCAACCGTATGTTTTTTTGTTGTTGTTGCTGTTGTTGATAAGCTGCACGGTTTGGAAAGGCTACTACTTTCCGGGCTACGACCTATCTCCTCCATATTCGTTTTATCCGAGTTACCCAATATCGATACCGCATCGTCCAGGTGCAAGAGCTCGTCCTCAAAGCATACACCACTCCTACTTCTGACCTCACTTGTTAACGCTTTGACTTGCTGAAACTGATCTTTGTCGAAGTGCTTAAAATCTTTTCTGGAATGACGTGGTTGCGGAGAGGTTTGTAACGCTATTTCCAATGATTCG
>JADHZA010000197.1:0-40638 GCA_018831705.1 Torrubiellomyces zombiae
TACCAGGTATTGCCTCTTCCTCATTGCCATTATTGACAATTACCAAGGTCGCCTACTAGTATTGCTCGCAGCGACGCATCTCTCCCAAAACATGGCAGGGTCATTTTCTGCACTGCAAAGTGGTCTGGCTAACGCGTATATGGTCATATCACAGTGCTCTGCGCCGTAGGCAAGCTCGTCAATGTTACGGAGTACAGCTTGCGCAAATGTTCAGTAAGGTAGTCATGCCGGGGCGTTCTGGAGTATCGACCACGTGTAATTATTCGAGGGAGGAAAGACAGGCTTTGAGACTCTTGCAGGGAAACGTTGCCTTGTGAAAGTCGTCTGAGTCCTCCTTGAGATTGCATGTGATATAATCACCGGCTGCTGCTTATGATCCTGCTTCTTCCATCCCAGCATGCAGCAACAAAGTCAAAAGCCCCCCGTCTTCACATACGTAATACTTGTTCATGAAGACGAGGGCAGATAGACTAATAGCCATCACGTGCGAATGGCGAGAAAAAGCCAGCTAAGAGCTTCTCGAGAGTGGTCTGTTTAGTCAGCAGGACCAAAGTCCTGATTGGCTTCAGTCGGAGCTACGTATCCGCGTCCGGCCCGCTACCAAGGTACGTACCTGGTAGTCCTGTCTGACTGACGCCCTTGGCCCGTGCGTCAGGCAGAATGCAGAGCTTCCCTGACGTGGATCGTCGTGCCTGGCGCCACTGCATCTCTGCTTTGCGCAAAACACCAGCTCTTTACTTTCGTCAAACCTCTCACTATTCCGGCCTTTTCGTCCCGCCAGTCCGTCTTTTCCTCTCTCCGCTCTACTTGAATCTCAAGAGCATTTGACTCATCAGTGCTCCTTTCCCAGTCGTGTTTTCTTACTCTTGTCAGCCATTCTTGCGCTTAGAAGGATTGCTGCGGGCGACCAGCTTCTTTCTTCCCGAACTCCCGCGATACACTCCAGCTCGTCGATACTACATTGCTCCCGGAGCCGCCATGCCTGGTCTGGTGTCAGCCACGGGCGTTCTTGCCTTTTTGGCCGATGAAGAGCCTGAACTGAAGGTGTTCGCCCTTCAAACCCTCAATGATGACATTGATACTGTCTGGACAGAGGTGGCAAGCGCTTTAAGTCAAATGTACTCGACATTCATTCCCAACCCATTTTTGAAAAAATCTTGCTGATCACGCTCCCCTTCGCAGAGAAGCTCTTTACGAAGACGAGTCCTTTCCTGAACGACAGCTCGCAGCCCTAGTTCTTGCCAAGGTCTACTACCACCTTCAGGCATACAATGACAGCATGGTCTTTGCCCTGGCCGCTGGAGACTTGTTCAAGCTCGATAAGCCCGGCGAGTTTGAGGAGACCATCATCTCCAAGTGCGTCGATCAGTACATCTCCGTGACTGCCGCCAAAAAGTCCAAGCCCCAAGCCGCCAAGAGCTCAGACCTGCCGGAGCTCACAACAACCTTCTCCAACGTCTCGGACGGCGCCATCTTGTCACCGACAACCCCGTTCTCGCACACTACCCTTCCACCAAAGTCGCTTTTGTCCAGGGCATCGCTCGACAATACCATCTTCGATGCCACCTTTCAGCCTGTTGTCAAGCAAGGGCGATCCAGTTCCATTGCGCAGCTTCCCGACAAAGCTACCGAAGCTTCCCTGCAACGTATCATCGAGCGGCTTTTTGAAAGCTGCCTAAGGCAAGGACGATACAGACAGGTCGTAGGGATCGCCATGGAGGCTAGGAACCTGGATGTTTTGCGCCGCGTAATCCAGCGCGCGAGCGAGCCTGAGACGCGAGAAAAGGCTCGCCCTCAGGAGGGCGTACAAGGCCCGGCTGAAGAGCTAATGGAATACACGTTGGGTATCTGCATGGATGTTGTGCAAGAACGAGGATTCAAGACCGAAATACTTCGACTGATTCTCGATTTGCTCAACGACATACCTAACCCCGATTATTTCGCCATTGCACGATGCGTTGTCTACCTGAACGCGGACGAGGAGGCGTCGCGAATGCTTCAGACGCTTGTGTCTGAAGATGGCGATGCTTCGATAGCTATTGCCTACCAAATCGCCTTTGATCTGTACGATAATGGAACTCAGGAATTTTTGGGCAAGGTTCTTGCAGCACTGCCATCCGGCGAATCGCCACAGAAAGATACTTCCGAGGTTGAGAACCCAGAGGCCGAGTCTCTTTTGGACAACCAACAGGAGCAGCCCGAGGAGACGCTACCCGAAGAAGTCGCCAAGGTGTACCGTAACATTCGCTCCATCTTGAACGGCTCCAAAACAATCCGACTGAACCTCGAATTCCTCTACCGCAACAACCACACCGACTTGAGCATCCTCAACAAAGTTCGAGACAGCTTGGAAGGTCGGAACTCGATTTTCCACACAGCTGTCACCTTTTGCAATGCTTTTATGAATCAGGGCACCACGCACGACAAATTCTTCCGTGATAACCTCGAGTGGCTTGGCAAGGCTGTCAACTGGTCCAAATTTACAGCCACCGCGGCTCTTGGAGTGATACATCGCGGAAACTTATCACAGTCCCGGAAGCTGTTGGAGCCCTATCTCCCGAAACAAGGAGGCCTAGGAAGCGGCTCCATTTTCAGTCAAGGCGGTGCATTGTATGCTTACGGTCTCATCCACGCCAACCATGGAGCTGAAGCTCTGGACTACCTCAAGATGCAATTTGGGCAGGCTGAGGAGGAGATCGTGCAGCATGGTGGAGCGCTCGGGCTAGGAATCGCGGGAATGGCCACAGGCGACAATGACGTTTTCGATAAGCTGAAAGGAGTCTTGTTCCAGGACTCAGCCCTGAATGGTGAGGCGGTAGGGCTAGCCATGGGCCTGATCATGCTCGGCACCGGCAACGTCAAGGCTCTCGAGGACATGATCACCTATGCGCATGAAACCACTCATGAGAAGATCGTGCGGGGCGTGGCTTTGGGCATGGCTCTCATCATGTTCGGCCGTCAAGAGGGAGCCGACGTCTTGATCGAGGGTCTCCTCAACGACCCAGACCCAACCCTACGGTATGGCGGTATCATGACAGTCGCCCTGGCTTACTGTGGCACCGGCAGCAACAAAGCTGTTCGAAAACTTCTACATACCGCGGTCAGCGACGTCAACGACGACGTGCGTCGCATCGCAGTAATGAGTCTGGGTTTCATCTTGTTCCGCAAACCTAGTAGTGTGCCACGGATGGTGGAGTTGCTTTCCGAGTCGTATAACCCTCACGTCCGATATGGCTCCGCCATGGCTCTCGGCATCTCGTGCGCCGGTACAGGTCTCGACGAGGCCATCGACCTGCTTGAGCCAATGATGAAGGACCCCACCGACTTTGTGAGACAAGGCGCTCTTATTGCGCTGTCAATGATCATGGTGCAGCAGAACGAGTCGATGAACCCCAAGGCCACGGCAACCCGCAAGAAACTGAAGAAGGTCGTGGGCGATCGACACGAGGATGCAATGACCAAATTCGGCGCCGCTCTGGCCTTGGGTATTATCGACGCTGGCGGTCGAAACTGCACCATCGGCCTGCAGACGCAAACTGGCAACCTCAACATGGCCGGCATCGTTGGTATGGCCGTCTTCACTCAGTACTGGTACTGGTTTCCCTTCACCCACTTCTTGTCTCTCAGCTTCTCTCCAACTGCCATCGTCGGTCTCGACCACGACCTGGAAATGCCGGACACCAAGTTCCACTGCTCGGCTCGACAGAGCCTGTTCGACTATCCCCCCGAACAAGAGGTCAAGGTCGAGGAGGGCCCTGCCATGATCGCCACAGCCATCCTGTCCACCACTGCACAGGCCAAGCGGAGAGCCCAAAAGAAGGAGAGAGCTCAGCGACGAGAAAGCATGGACATCGATCAGCCCCCCGTCAAGAGCGGTGGGGACAAGATGGACGTCGATGCCGACACCAAGGAGGAGACCAAGGAACAAAAAGAAGGCGAAGGCAAAGACGCAGTGACACCACCCGACAGCAAAAAGAAACCCGAGAAGGAGAAGGTGGGATTCGAGATTGACAACATGAGTCGCGTCTTGCCGAATCAACTCAAGTTTGTCAGCTTCCCGTCCGGTCGCTACAAGCCTGTCAAGAAGGTAAAGTCGATTTCCAACTACAGAATCATCCCCTTATCATATACACATTTACTGACCTATGAAAAATTCAGCCCACCGGCGGTCCACTTCTTCTCGAGGATACGCAGCCCGACAAGCCCAAGTCGCTCATCGAGGAAAAGCTCAAGAAAGTCACGACGGAGCGTGCCCCCGTCGCCGGCCAGACCTCCCGAGGCGCAGCTGGCCAATCCGCTCCATCAGGCCGCTCTTTACTCGAAGGTCTCGTCGACTCCAGCCGCGGCTCTACAGGGAACTTGGTTATGGACCAGCTTCTCCGCAGCCAGGGCCGCTCGCCATTCGGAACCCTCGATCCCCAGGGTGATGTGAGCTTGTCTGGCGCTGCTGCTGCCGCTGGCGTCTTGACCGCCGTGGACGAGGATAATGAGGGTGATGAGGAGGCACCCGTTCCGAACGAGTTTGAGTACTTTTCGGACGATGAGGATGTCGAGTGAGGTGTCACGTCATACGTATGCACCATGGGGCTTCTCCTTCTTGAGCCTATCGCTCATGGGCGTGTGCTTGTGTATCAGTAAAGGGATGGCACAAAGAGGACAGAGGGACGTCGTTCATGGGTGGGTTGATCCAACCAAAATATAGATCAACCGTTCTGTGTAATCTGTAAGCTAGTCTGGGTGGTCGGGGTGGATAGAGTACAGCATGCGCTTCGTGCAGCGCCATCTTGATTCGATTAATACATGTTGTCATACAATGGACCTATAACATTCAAGACGAAAAAAGGGAATAGAGTGGTTTGTCTGCTCTGATAAATCCATCGCTATGCTATTGTAATTTGCCCAGAGGCGTTTCTGTAAAAGTTTCTCGCAAAGAAATCAGATCATGAATCGACTTGATGAAAGACAGAAAGGAAAAACGAAACAACAAGAGTCCATAGGGATGCCAGTGCTGCCATGCTATACGGCAGAGAATACGCAACAAGTAGAATACAATAAGATAGTGCCCTGGCAAGGAGAAGTCATTGTTGCTTTTCGTCCCCGCCAGAAGAACAGTCAGAACAAACTTGGATCCGATCCCACGCCGTCGCGAGGTTGCCTCGAAGGTTCCACGTAGCTGCATGACTCTCAGGCTGCGTATTGTAGGCATCGTCTGTCGCCTTGACGAGTACCGTGGAGCACCGCTTCTCGTTACCAGCCGTTCTTATGCTCGAGGCGATATGGTTTGATGTGTCTTTCACCGGTTCGGTAAATGCAGTAAGCGGTATGAGGCCGTGAAATGTCCATCGCTTCCACGCCCACGCCGCATGACCCTGGCACGGGGATGGCGAGCCATCCTTGGTCACGCAGTCAGGTAGAAGATAGGCCTGGCCCCAAGACCTGCCTCCATCGAGCGAAATATCAACGCGAATGATGGATCGTCCACCGCCCGAAAAGGCGTATCCACTGAGTGACAGTTTCTGAGCAGGTCCTTTTGTCGAGGCAGTCGGTGACTTCTCCTTCCCTCTGATGGGGTCAGAATCGTCCACATGCTGTACAACCTTGCCCAACTTGGCAAACGTGATGGCGCTTTGTACGGGTAGCTCTTGAATCGATGGCGCAGAATCCCAGTCCACTGTTGTCTGGTTTGGGCCAAAGCATTTGTAGTCTCTGCGCTGCCATTGGCTGGTGCTCTCCTCCTCACTGAGAGTGATCTGGTTAAGCCATTTAACTGATCGAGCTGCAACGAATCCAGGTACGATTGCCCTCAATGGAAACCCGTGGTCCCGCGGAAGGGGCTGGTCGTTCATTTTGTACGCCAGAAGAACGTCTCCCTGTGGATCTATGGCCTTTTTCATTGGAATCGATGCGCCATAGGCCTCCGAGCCGGAAAATTGAACGTGTCGAGCTTCGCCAGCTCCCTTCATCGCCTCCGACATGTCAACTCCCGCATCAGCCAAGACATCGCAAAGAAGCGCCCCTTCCCAAGACGCGTTGGAGATGGCGCCCGACTTCCATTGAAGGCCATTTGTGGCGCGACCAGAGCCGTCGCTCATATGCTTTCGGCGATTGCCAGAGCATTGAAGCACAGCGGTGATCTTATGCTTGGGGAACTTAGTCTTGAGGTCGTGAAGGTTGTACTCCTTGACGGTGCCATCGACCAGCTCGACCGTCAGGCGATAGTCATCGGCGCCATCTCGGTCGACTTTAGGAACCCACATATGATTTCGAACGTAAAACAGCTCGTTGGGGGTCAAGAACTGCGTGCTAAGGGCGTCTGCTGGTGTCTCGGCATTGCGTGGCTTCGCCGTTCTAGTGATGAGCGACGGATGTCGGTCCGGATCGTCGACGAAAGGGTCTTCAATCTGGTCCTGGGCCGGCTTGCCATCCACGAGATCAGCCTGGTCAACGTAGCCTATATGGTACTGGGATAGTATGTCATAGACGTATTGGGTCTTGTGAATGGTGAAGATGTCCCAATAGGGCTCAATAGAGCCGCCGGCGGCGCGCAAGATGACTTGTCCTCCAGGATGAGCAGGCGTCCAGTCCGTTATGTCATATACCTTATCCGCGTGAACAACCCAAGGGTTCTTCGATTCAGCTCCATGGTTTCGGATTTCAGACATACGAAAACGGGGAAGTTCTGGGTCGCGATTACCGGCAAACTTTGGAGAAGTGCCTGGCTCTGGGCCCACAGTCGGATTCTCTATCGAGTGTGAAGGGGCAGCGGCATATTGAGCGTCAAAGACCGTGGCAGTCTTGTCTTGTAGACCAAGGGCAAGGGAGACGAGTCCAATGCCAGCTACAAGAGCAGCGAATCTGGTTCCAGGCCGGGTCGCGTGCGATTGTCGCGCGACATGCAATCCTTGCTCTGGGCAGCGACTACTGCGGCCGTTGCTGTCCAAGCCTGTTGAACGGCATCTTGTCAAGGTTGTGCTGAAGGAGAGTTGAGATGCAGCAGAAGCAATGCGAGGCCTATAGAAGGATGATCGACGCGGTAGAGATGAGAGACGTGGCAGCTTTCGAGCCAAGATGCACGGCGTCGGTGAGCTCATGTCCTTCCTTTCGATGGAGGATGGACCACATGCCCAGTATCAGCTCAGAAGCTCCGATACAGAACGAAGCGTCGTGCTTTTCTTTTCTGTAGCCTTGTCCTCTTGATGAAGCCGAGGCAAGGAGATGGTCTAGCAGCATGCAGCGCACCGCATTTTATCATCGGTATGCGCTGCCTTGGTCCAACAGAGCCGAGCGTCAGCTCATGAAGTCTTGCTTACACGACTCGAAATGCACCAGCTCATGCGGTTCGACAAGACCGCTCAGGGAAGAGGGCTGGGCGAGAGACGGTCAAACGTGAACATCAATATGCACTTTCAGCGACAGTCTCTCCACGGTGCTGATGTGAAAGAAAATGAAAAGGCAGTATCGTGTATGAGGGGGATTCATCTGACCATCGCAGACGACAAGGAAGTCAAACGTAATAAGATGGCGAAAATGTCCGGTGGAGGGCCTGGTGTGCAGGGTCGTACAAGTAGAAAGAACTGCGACAGGGTCCCCGAATTGTGGCGGCTTCAGAGCGAGCGCTTGTATCACATACTTCTAATACAAGTACGAGTTCAAGCAATTACAGCAAGCGAGCAACCCTGTCAGGCCTGCCATGGCCCGCTCCTACCCGGCCACACCCCTGTTCTCGGTACTCGCTCCTACTGCAGGCATGAAAGGTAGGTACGCCGTCACCATTGCCCATCCAACTCTTCATTACATACAGTCATATTTCTAGGGCGTCACGTGGGCGTCAAGAAGCGGTCAATGTCCGCAAGCTGAAAGAAGCTGATATGTTCTCCTCCCCATTGGTGCGCCAGTCGATCATGACTTAGCAAGTACAGTCGGCTGTTGATGAATCCGTCTACGCCCATCCTCGGGTTAAATTTCTTTGCCAATCAATTCTGGGATTTCACCCATCTATCGTACTCTCCCACCTGCTATGTGCACTAATACTCTCAACTACATACGTATCGTGCATACGTGCATAGGCTAGAGAGTCTGGTGTCTGGTACGGGCCATTCACTATATTTCAGTGAAAGCTTTCCCCAAAATATCCCCGTTCCGTTTCTTACCAAATCACTCGTAAAGCTAGCCTCCGGGTATATGTACTTCTTTTCGTGCAGGGGAATTAAAAAGGGCCAGTATTGCTGGGTTCTAGGGGAGCTCGTGTTATGAATCCGATGAGCAATACGATCGAACAAGTGTAGTCATACAATCACGATAGTGTTTGCTGTCAAACACTTGTGCGTGATCCAATCGCGGAAACGCAACCACCTCTAATCGAGGGATTTGCTTCCCGTTGCTGTACACCTGAATCGACTCTGAGCCTCGGACTGTGGTCTCGCTTGTTTTGAGGTACTCGGCGACGATAGCAGTGTCGACGATGTTGTCTTGGCCTGCAAGGAATACGGCCGTCCGCAATTCGCGACAATTTGCCTCATCTGTTCTCTCTAGATCGCGTATCAGGTCATCCTTCCATAGCACATTCTCCCGCCAGAAGAAATGCCGCCCCAAGCAGTATGCTACCCCGGGATCGGTGCACGCATAATACCAGAGTTGCCATTCATTCGCTCTGCTTGGCAGCCGTCGGGTAAAGTTGTAGGCTACATGCGGCATGTGTAACATGATTGTCACGGGATCGATGAGCACCACACTTCTAATCCGCTGTCGCATCAAGGGATCTTTCAGCATATGCGTTGACAAAACCGATCCGTAGGAATGTGAAGCCATGGTGAACCTGTTCCATCCGTGATGATGAAGTATGCTGGTCATCGACGCAAGGAAATCCGCCTTGCTGGCGGGAGGGTCTGCCAGCCTAAAAGACACAGGCAGTATCTCGATAGCAATGACTCCCGTTTGGCGTCGCCCTCGCTTTTGGGCAGCACACAGCTCGGCAAGGAATGTGACGTATACCCATAGACCGATGCCGATCCCATGATAGAAGACCACAGGAACCTGTCCATTGTCTTGATGAGGCTGATACCAGTAACCCAGAGTCGGCGCTGCCGAACGGCTTCGTGCTAGTAATTCGTGTGGCCTCGGTGGAAATGTACGTGACGCCTCAGCTGGCGATCTGGCATAGAACTGAAAGCCATTCCACCTGAGCACGAGATATGTCATGATATCCATGACGAATATGACGAAATACCAAAGCAGACTTCTATAAGTCGTGGTGATATCGTCCAACGTCAGCCTGAGTGATCGGGCCGTACCCTTTCCAGAACCAAGTGAGTAGCCAAGACATTCTTCAACAGAGGCAATGTATTCATTCAGCTCTCCCTCGACAGCCTGGCCCTCGGAGCCCTGGGGTATATCGGATTCTGACAGGTCAAAAAAGGCCCAAAGGAAGAACTCTCGAAGGTTGTCGCGACGGATGTCTCCAACCTCTGCTCCCAGGAACCACCCTTGGAGATACGTTTGCAAAGATGGGACATTTTCTATGCATTTTTCGAACAGGGCCTTCCTTTCAGTACGGGATAAAGGTTTTGGGTGACTCGCAGCTTGCTTCAGGCGACGCTGGTATGGCGCATATATCAAGACATAGAAGAAGGTCTCCAAGACAATCAGGGTCCAGAGCGCGCGAGTCCCCAGTCGATGCCAGGGACCATCGGGCCTACAGACAAGGTGTATCCAGAGTAAGGTTGCGAGGTAGAGCAACGGCGTGAAGCGAAAGACGAGGATGGACAGGCGGATGAAGACAAGTTCACTCAGCGAAGTGCCAATCATCGAGACTGGCTGTGAGATGCACTATCCTGAAGTCGTCGTGGTCATTTGCTTCTCATGGTAACCCCTGCCTTGTCGACTGCCAATGACGTGTTACTCTCAAAGCTGTACTGCAACGGGAATTAGCGAAGCTAGGGTTGGCTGAATCTATAGCTTGGGTGACTAAATGGCGCGGTCATTCCGTTCACCAGCAGCTCCGATTGTTGCATGCAAATATGCCCTTTCGAGAGTCGTTTCTCTGAAAATGAGAGACCTCTAAGTTCTACGCTTCTCCGGTATGGCGACAAGACGACCTGGTGACGTTGTTATTGCGAGTCTCGCTGGGGGCGTAAATGACGTAAACCGCTTGTCGATGAATAACAAGATGGTGAGCGTGGACGTGTGGGTAACATTGGAGTGTTTAAATGCACAGTAACGATTGTCATGGATGGACTGTCGGTGCACACTGTACCTATCTACCAATCCAGCACCAGTGCGCCGTATCCGGTGCTGCTGAGATGCCCTTCACCTGCTTAAGTTTACTTTCCGCCTTGATAGCACCGGTCGTTTTCAGAGATGCTTGGCAATACACCTTCTGAGAAACTCCTCGGCCATATAGGTGCTATCTTTCAGGAAGTGGTCCGAACTTTCGGCAATAAACCGCAAGTTTGTACAATATCTGCTACTTCGATTTGAGTCCATTGTGCATCAGATGGAAAATTGCACGTAGAGCCTACGAAGCATAAGCAAGGCTTTCCTAGACAAATCACTCATGATGAATGGAAGAAAGACAAACAATCCATTGCAACAGCGATGTTACAGACAAGACTCTTGCAGGCAGCTGAAACTCATCATCGACGTAGGGAGGCGTGGGAGTGTGTCGAATCTGCTGTTTTTGGTAAGGACAGTGCGCTAATTGCTGGGAGAAGGCCCCTCCACATGGCCAAGCGCATTCTTTACCTCCTTGATCAGGACACCTCAAGACAGATCAATCGTTCGTTTTCCTCTTCTCAATCCATCTTTAGTTATATTATCGCGAAAACCTCATCATCTGCCTGTATAGACCAGGCTGTTGGGGGGCATCATGACGGACAAATACATTCTACGCATTACTGCTGGCCCCAGCTATGACGTTGAGACACATGTGGAAGTTCCCGTGAACACACCTGAGCCGGTACGGATCAAGGGCCCAGCAGCTGACATCGAACTCAATGTTCGGATCCAAAGCTACAGTGGTCTACCCCTGGGATCTCCGTCAACGTCTCCGTACTTTTCGACTCCGCCACATGACTCAAATCAGGACCAATACAGCATTTCCTTTCGCTTCACGCCTCTACAACCTCCAGGATTCGAGGCCTTGTCCGACGATGCAAATGGCCAAGGTATCAGCGCTCAAGACCTGCAATTCGGTAATGACTTTGATCGACCTATCCGCGATAGACTACCCCCGGGCTTCAGTACAGCCATGAACATCGTCAAATGGTGGATTGACCCAGGACTAGATGGGGATGCCTACGCCGATAAGCCCTTTCTTTACGGACCTGCCCTAAGCTCTTTCAACGTTATCCATTTAGGCGCCGGCGAATTTGATCCTGAGCGAGGCGGTCTGCTGTTTGAAGAAGGGGGCGATGAGAAAGGCTTGGAGGAAAGGAGCCAGATCGGCGCGCCTGAGGACCGTAAAGCGCGCATGAAATGGGCTCTGAAGGACGACAGCAAGAGCAAATGGGTGTTTCGATACGGCCAGGTCTACGGCTTGGACTTTTTCAACCCGTACATCGACTTTGGTAGCCTATCGCTAAGGCTGCCCGGATTTCACTTGCCCATTATTAAATATTGGGACGGTCAAGGCCTGAGGTAAGCAATTCCAAACGTCCCTCTCAAGGCTCGAGGCTTGTGCTTGCCACTGCCACACTTCAGTGGTGTCGTTTTCAGACGAGCCAGTCAAGTCGTTTGTCTAGAGAACTGCGGTTTAACAGTTTCTCTCTCACAGGCGCTCACATCAACTTAGGTACGTTTTGCGCAACAAACAGACGGGGAAAGAATATCTGGTGATTCTGTTCACTCTTTATCTTCGAGAGGACGTCAATGAGGACGGAACGATCAAGCCCGAGGCGGCGCAGCATATTCTAGAAGCAGGCGAGCCTGCCCAGCAAAAACTTCAAGATTTTGAGACGAGCCCGGATGACGTTGACTAGACTGTCGTACATTACTATCAACACCCTCTATAGAAGTACGGGTTGATGCACAAGAGCGAAGAGCTTCTCCCGGAATGGCAGCGATGGTTTTTTAATCAATTGAAAAGGTACATAGGAGATAACGTTCCTCAATGTGCCCGACGTAGCATGTGTCAAGAAGCAGTGGATCATCAGGGACGTCTGTACTCCGTACACCATCAAACGATGTACAAACGATGGACGAGCAGAGGGCGAGACACCAATCACTACGCCTCGACCACGACCACGTCACACGATCACTAGCCACTTGCGTCAACATGGGCAAACCGAATGCCAATCACAACTCCTGCTCTCCTGCTCTTTTTGTGTCGGCCTCGGACTGATCATCCTACTCGTCGACAATAGTATCAAGATCATCTCGTTGATCAGGCAGAGAGAGTTCTCAAAGCAGCTCGAGAGCTTTGCAAAATTGTCGAAGCGTGCTATGAATCATCTTGGCTGATGAATCGGGCCGAGGTGTCGAGACGTCGTGGGTTCTACACGAGGAGCCATCACTGGTGTATGTGCCACATTCCTCTTTGTTTTCAACTGCCATCATTGTTTCACGAAGCCTTATTAACGTTTGGCTATCATCTATTGAAGTGAACGTCTGTATACCGAGCTTAGCCTTCAATATGAGACATCGACAAAGGCACTTCGTGCACCGGTTTCCCACCTACTTTTGAGATCCCGTCACCGCCATGAGCATCAAAACCTTGACAAGCGGGTCTATAAAGGCTCTCTACATGCCCATGACATTCAAGCCGATCCCTTGCCCTGCTCCCATTCTCACTGCTGACTTCGACGGCTGTCGAATCCCCGGCGGAACAGCGCTTTGGGAACAGCACGGCTTTTATTCCCCGGGGGTCTGTTTCGAGGGATATTCACCACAATGTACCCAAACGGAGGAACCAAAGGATGGGTGGCCGATACAGAAGGACGAGACGGCTGTTCGATGCGTTCCCAGGTAAGAAACATCGCAAAATTGATGAGCTTGAGGGACGAAGAACAGTCAAGGACATGAGGGAGCTCGACTGAAATCCTTGAGTTCTACATAGCGGCTACGAGTGCAACAGCAAGGACGACGACGGACGATTTGCCATAACGGACTTCGGAGGCACGATCCTTTCTGTGCCGGCTTTCGAGATACGGTGGAGAAGTGAAGACTTGAAGAAGGGGACGGCTGGAGATGATCCATCAAGATCAGATCTACCCAGCAGCACCATCACACTATCGTCAGAGGGCGGATCTTCGAGCGTTGCAAGCAAACCGCCCACGGTCAGGAGCGTGCTTACTCCCTCTCATTCTACATCTACACCTGCGGTTCATACCGAATCATCGAGCGGCTTGAGTCGTGGCTCCGTTGCTGGAATAGTAATTGGGACATGCTTCGGTGTCTTGGTGCTCGCCAATGTCATCGTCTTCTTTCTCATCAAAAGACGTAAAAACAGTCATACAAGTTCAGAAAGACCACCCTTGGAGGGAGAGATGATCCGTCGCAATGATGAAAGCGCCAAGGCGACGGAGCTGCCTCCGACACTACGTCCCATCGAACTGGATATCAGCCCAACGTCACCGAGCGAGCTCTCCGCTACGCAGGCAGAGACGCCTTGGGCAGCCTTCTGTCCATCGAAAACGTCGGATCAGTCAAGGACGATTCCGCGAGTCTTGCTTGACGATTGTCCGATCGAGTTGCCTGCTGAGCCACATGGTTCTCAAGCAGGGTCGACTTCCTGTTAGACAATTTGATGACAGATAGTCAGGTTTTGATGAGAATTCCACAGATGGCAGCTGTGTGCGTCCCTGTATCGTCATCATCCTCGTCCAAAGCCCGAAACGAAGAGATATCTCGGTTTGCGAGTGAAACACATCCTTTGCGGGATCGTCTGCTGCTCGGAACACCGGCTACGAAATGACGGAGGTCAAACTTGCCGCGATTCGACCTACATGCTCGAATGCACGACAGAGAAGGGAGAACACGGACGGGAGACGGGGCGAGGAGCAGGGATTGGCAAGACCTATTGCCCCTTCAGATTATAACATGGAACAAAGAGACGGGGCAGTCAAAGCTCACGCTGAAAGTGTCCAGCTTTTCGATTGACACTGAAGCTTGAGGAGCACGGTGCAGCCGGGAGGCACGGATGTGGGAGGGCCCGAGCGCGTGGGGAAAGGCCAGCCGAGGGCGGGGGACGGACGGGTGACACTGACGGCTGGGCACTAGGTGACTAGCACTATGGAGTCTGGCGTGACTGAGCTTAATACCCTCCTACTGGCAGGCTAGCAGGGGGGTTGGAGGTCATCAACTATCCGCGTTCTATTCCCGCCACTGCATCTCGATCTCGCTTCATCAGTTCCGCACCGCCTTTCCGTCCGTGTAACCCTTGGTAAGGACCTTTTCTTCTCGTGCCGTGTCCCGTCCGCGACCAGCCTATGAAACGACTCAAACACAAGTTACAAAAAAACAGGATGGGCTTCTGACGCTCTGGCCTTCCATAGCAGCCGTGTAGCGAGGTAGTTACTCGCGATAAGATCAAACTTGACGACCAAGCGGGTTAACCAAGGTTCGCCAAACGACCGTGGCACGCGTGGCAACAACCCCCCCCCCCCCCAGCTATTCGTGCGTTTCACGTCATACATCATGATTGGCACTCTCGGTTATCCATTTGCCGTTAGTGATCATGGGAGTGGCAGACGCGGGGATCTCGCAGCAAGCATGGCCACACACGTTTCCGCGGGATGGATGGATCCTTCGCTCCATGAGGCCTTTGTTCCCGGTTAGGGCCGGACACAAGTAGCGAGAGATTGCTCTCGGGGCTGGCTGCACCCTTTTGAATCATGCCAGAAATGGAACTTAGATTCCAAATCCAACGGCCCGTTGTCTGTCACGCCAAGGGCTCATCAGGCCTCACGGCAGCGGGGCCTAAATCGTTCAACCAGCTTCGTGTTTGACTCGACTGCTTTCTATATCCTACCAAGTTGCGTCAGGAATCTCACTAGAATCCAAGTCTCTACATGCATCATCGCCTCTCAATCCTCCTTCCAGTGGTCTACTCGATGAACTCTTCACAACCTGACAAGCGGTGATCTGTGTACCGCGCCTTCAAGAGTGTCGTCATGATGGAGGTAGAGGCAGCGAGAAACGTGGCTCCAGATCACATCTCCGGCCCGGCAGAGGATGCTTATACAGCAAAACCTTTCGCTAGCCGCTCAAGAGATTCTCTCGACGCCAATTCCGGTGAAGGGAGCAACGGCAATTTTGCCTGCGTATCGTCGCTCAACGCCACCAGTCCAATCTCGCATCTGTACTTGGATTTCGATACACCTTTACCGGCTCCTTCACAAGATGCAGCCATTGACAACGCCCAAATGCCACCTTGCCCGGACTTGCGACCCTATATGTCGCCTGTCAGATGGAGTGCCGCGCGCAAGAATGTCACGCTGGCTTTATCCTGCATTGCTACTTTTCTAACCGCCTACACCGCGGGTTGCTACTCCCCGCCCGCAGATATATTGGCTCAACATCTTGACACCAGTCGTCTCATGGTGCTTGCCGGTATCACTACTTTCTGCCTGGGATTCGCAATCGCTCCCATGGCTCTGGCTCCTATTTCGGAAGTTTGGGGTCGCTTTCCCGTCTTCATGGTCGCCGGGGTAGTGTTCATCGTCTTTCAAGCCGTCTGCTCCGTGATGCCTCATATCGCGGGTCTCTTGGTGGCGCGGTTTTTTGTTGGAACGGGTGCTTCTGTCTTCAGTTCTGTTGTCGGCGGCGTCATTGCCGATCTTTGGGACAAGAAGGATCGAAATACGCCAATGGCCATATTCAGCGGTTTCGTCTTGTGTGGCACGGGTGCTGGTCCCCTTGTTGGATCCGTGTTCATTCAAAGCCTAGGAGAGACCATGTTGACCTGGAAGTGGATATTTTGGCACCAGGTTATCATGGATGGTGTCCTCGTTCTGGCAATATTCCTTCTTTTCAAGGAAAGCCGCGGGCGGGTTCTGTTGGTGAAGAAGGCGAAGAAGCTCAACGACTGGGTTGAAGAATTGGAGAGGAGGGGCCTGTATGGATTCTGGATCCCAGACTCCGATGCAGTCTTGAGCTCGAGGACGGCTACGCCATCCTGCATCGAATCACCCCCTATAGAAGAGGAACATAAATGCAGTCCTGACAGGAGCATGAGAGACGACCAAGGCAGCCGACTTCGACGAATACGATGGGTTGTGAAAGAGGAAGAGAATAGGCCGCCGTTGGCTACAATGATACTATCGTCAATCAAAAGGCCCCTTCACATGCTCTTCACGGAGCCTGTGGTGTTTTGCTTCTCCCTCTGGGCAGCGTTCTCCTGGGGCGTGCTATACCTCTCTTTCTCCGTGGTGCCATTCCTCTATGACAAGGACCTCGACAGATCGAGCCGCGTGTATGTGGCAATCATGGTCGCCGCAGCGGTCGCTACGACTGTCGGCATCGTTCAGCAGAATCTCCTTCGTCATCCACAATGGCGCGTACACGATGTCGGTGAAGGGATCGCTCCGTTTCAGTACTCTCCTTCCAAATTCTGGGCATTCATGAGACGAAGGTTTCCCGCTGAATCGCCAGAAGCCCGATTATACTTCACATGCATCACTGCTCTCCTTCTCCCATGCGGGCTGTTTGGTGCGTTTCTCGGTCCCAGTTCCATGGCCGGTTACTCGGAAGCCATCGGTCTTGGTTGCGCCGTCTGGGGCATCTACTCTGTGTATCTCGCGACCTTCAATTATCTAGCAGATTCGTACCGCGACTACGCCTCCTCGGCATTGGCAGCCCAAAACTTTTGCCGCAACACCATCGCCGGCGCTTTCCCACTTCTCACGAATCTCATGTTTACAAATCTCGGACCGCGAGCCGCCGGGGTGCTTCTAGGCGCTGTTGCCGCTCTGTTGACTATCATCCCTTGGGTGCTTCTCTTCTTTGGTGCGAGCATCCGGGCAAGAAGCAAGTTTGCCGTAGTATGTCTTCTATGCTGCTTCGTCTGGCTTGACGATGCGCTAACACTTGATTACAGAAACTTCAGCAAGCAAGTGCATAGACGAAGGCAATCGGCGCGTCTTTTGACTAGTCACTTGAACGTTGGTTCACGCGGTCAACTCAATTTCCTGTGGCAGACCAGAATAGATATACTGCTGAATATTGGTCACGAACGGCTTGTTGCGTTACACACATCTATACATATCTATACAGAGTCTTCCCCGTTTTTTGCACACTTTTATTTGAGATCCTGGATTTGATAAGTAGAGTTGCTTCGAGGTTGAGAACCAAGCGTCTGTGATTGCACTGCCAACAACCGACTATACTGCGAGACCACACTAGACCGGAGCAATAGCCGGGAGTGGTTTCATTGATGAAATATGGCAGATTCACATCCTCACTGGTTCCTTTCTATTCCAAAGTTCAACAAGCCGGCATATACTTTGATCCAGCATACCCATAAACCAGCGCAGCATTAAAAGGCTCGCATAACCATCATCATCTTGATGTGTCGATCGCCGCGCAGTAGAGCCTTTTCTACGATCTATCCCGACTTTTTCTTTTCGGCTTGTGCCCTCTCGTATATCCAATCGTTCAGGCCCATTTTATTTCTAGATAAATCATCATGTCAGCCAGGAAGCTCGCCTAAGGAGAGGGTAGTCCGGTTCGCGTTGACTCACCTCGCAATCTCAATTGCGTAGAACTGCATTCTAGGGACTGCGTTTTGTGCCATGTTAGTTGTGAGGATGCTTCAACCACAAAATCTGCGAAATCTCACCGAATATGGTTGTATCCTGCTCGTACTCGGCCTTGGGACTGTTTCGCACCATGGTGCCAAAGTTAAACTCGTCAATCTTCTTCTCATAGGCCATCATGAAAGGCCTCCACCTGTCCTTTCCCTTTTTGCTCTTCATTTCGTCCTCATCGATGTCGGCCGCGGGATCAAACTCTGGAAAATCTTTCTTGAGATGGTCGTAGATGTCATCGTCCATCTTGGTCAACCGAAGCGACGAACCCTTCATCTTTTCCAAAATGGCCCAATATGTTTGCATATGCTGAACCGCTGGTATATGGAGTCGCATGGTTAGCCGAAAACTGTTTCAGGATTACGGAGTGCGCTTAATGGGGCAAAAGAGGATTGCTCGAACCCTTCACGGCGAATTGCTGCTCCATCTGCAAGCACCCTGTCAGTACTTATGAGGACAACAGTGCCGGCTTTTATGGGCAAGAAGAGCCGAAAGGACAAGAGGGACGACAAACCTCTTCCATGTTGTCAGCCTCCTCGGCATTGAAGTCCTTGGGCACGGGGCCCGACGACAGAGTCTCGATAGGATCCATGGCGCACTCTGTTTTCTTCACTGTATGGGCGCCTGCGTCTGCGTGGTATAGGGCTTCACAAGCCGCGTCGTGCCGAATGATGGGATTGACCGCAGGTCGTGTATTAATATATGTGACGATTTCTCAATCAAGTGATGCGAAATGCTCAGACGTGCGGATAACCTTTGCCTGTGTTGCCGTCGTTGGACATGCAAGTGGGATAACTTTTTGCATCTCGAATTGATTTAAATTCCCTCCCCATGGTGGGGTGAAAATGCCCCAAAGATGACATCAGGCACAGTGCGTAGCACCCAGTCAGATACGATTGAAGCACTGTGGGTGGGCGCAAGCCCGCTGGTCAGTGGTGTGTCACTGCGTCTACCAGCGTGGATATCCATGCCTACAGATGCTTGCATGCACCGACGCGGCCTTGCGAAAGGGCACACCTTTTGATCTCACGAGACCTGGATAGTGTCCGTTCAGTGGTTTTGCATCGGGCCATTTGCTTCGTGTGGCAATCCTTGAGCCGAGACTTGAAAGTGGCGTCGGCGGTTTAGTTCTAGCTGACAGAGAACAATACGTTAGCCGCACAGAGACAATGGGCTGCCTCGGCCGCACGCCCTACGCATACACCCACCCCCGAAAACTAACGAGATGAGAATTCATTGTCTTGTCATTATTATTCGAACCACCCGTACAGACTAGCTCATCATGGATCAAATACTGCTTCGGGCGTCGCCTCGGCTGCCGCCGCACGGCCAAGAACATTTCAATCTCATGCATCTGACGATGATCCAGTCCGGACAAGCGACGAGCCATCATACAAAGAAGCAATCACGAGCTCTTCATCTGTCTCTCCCTTCAAGTTATCAATGACTCCTCGAAGGGATCAGCGCTCCCCCAGTACAGATACTCAAAGGCCTTCCTGGAGCAGCTTATTTGCATTTACAAAGAAGACCCATATTGGAATTCTTCTGCTGGCGCTGGGGTCTTCCGTGCTGGTGGCCGGCCTTCGGTCTATTCTTTCCATCTTACTCGGTCGGATTTTTGACGTTGTCGCCGACTTGGGCAATGGCAAGCGCACTTCTAATAACGCTCTCCATGAAGTATCAAGATGGTCCATCGTCCTCTTGGGACTCGGCTGCGGTACTTGGCTGGCCAACGCCGCCTTCCTTGGCCTTTGGGTTATATTTGGGGAACTTCAGGCTACCAGTGTTCGTACGGACACCTCCAAACGCTTGTTGTCGAAGGACATAACATGGTTCGAGTCGTTGCACCATGGCGTTTCCGGTCTTCTTGCCAGAACCCAAACGTACGCACCCCCAATTCTGAAGTTTCTATTCTCTTATATCAGTGGCTCTTATAGCTGAATTTATATATAGACAAACGCGCGAGCTACAGCTGGCAACATCTCAAGTCTTCGGTTTCTTAGTATGCGACATCATGGCCTCCGGCGCCTCTCTCGGCGTTGCCTTGTATCACTCTTGGAAACTGACGCTCGTGCTTCTCTCGAGCCTTCCATTGTCTTTACTCATTCTCTCGCTATCCACCCGTCAAATTGAACCCGCTATCCAAGCGCAAAAGGCGCATCTGGAACACGGGTCAAACATGGCTAACGCGGCCATTCGTGCTGTTGACATGGTCAAAGTCTTCAACGGCCTCGATAGAGAGCAACAAAAATACCGCCGGGCTATTTTTCAAGCCGCGAAGCAGTACATGGTACAGGCTAGATGCAACTCGATTCAAATGGGCTATTTCTCCGTCTGGATGGTATCACTGTTCGCACTTGGCTTCGGGTATGGCGTTGTCCTCGTGAGGCAAGGAGTCTCGCCAGGTCATATTCTGACGACTTTCTATGCAACATTGGCGGCGTTACAGGGATTCGAGTCGCTCGCACCACACTGGCTGGTCTTGGCCAAAGGCAAGGCTGCGGGCAGCTACTTGTCGAGCACCATTCTCGGAACAGACGACTCTGCCAGCGATGGCGGGCTTGAGTTGGCTCATTGTGTGGGAGATGTCGAGTTGAGAGATGTAAGAAATAGGTGTACTCGAATCCATACCACACGTCTCCTCACTGACTTCTTCACTAGGTCAGCTTTGCCTATCCTTCCTCGCCTCAGAACGCAGTTTTGAACCAATCTACATTTTGTTTCCCAGCGGGACAGACTACATACCTGGTTGGCAAAAGCGGATCCGGCAAGAGCACCGTGGGAAGTCTCGTTGCCCGATTTTACGAACCTGACAAAGGAGAGTGCCTTGTCGATGGTTATCCGATGCATCTGCTTCGCAAAAGTTGGATCCGGAAGCACATCACACTTGTTCATCAGTCAAGTGCCATCTTCGACGACACGCTCTACAACAATGTATCGATAGGTCATTCAAGTATTCACAACAGTTTCGAAGCCGAAATCGTCAGTGCTTGTGACTTCGCCTTGCTGCGGTCGGTCGTCGCGGAGCTTCCGCTTGGCCTCCAAACCGTCATCGGAGCAGCAGGCCATGGCTTGAGCGGCGGTCAAATCCAAAGAGTTGCCCTGGCCCGGGCGAAATTGAGAGATCCCACCATTTTAATCCTGGATGAGATGGGCAGCGCCTTGGACCAGGTCAGTCGAGCCTTGATTACAGACGCCATCCGCGAATGGCGTCAGGACAAGACCACAATCATCATTACCCATGATGTGGCTCGTATCGACGAGAGCAATTTCGTCTACGTCATGGAGGGAGGATCCATTATACAGCAGGGTTTCAAACGGGACCTTGTACAGTCTTCAAATCCGCTCTGGTCAGTATCTGGAGAGGATTCGCCTACCACAAAACTTTCGGTTCATCTAGCCGACATCGGCGCAACTGATCTGAGCAATCCGTCAAGCGCTCCCAGCTGCCCACGGGAAACTAAAAAGCATGGTGACACAAGCACATTCGTCCCGCAGCAAGGCTTTGAACAGTCAGGTAAAACCACTTTCGAAGCATACATGCGGCGGCTCTCTTATAGAGCATCGCGCCATGCCAGGCCGTCATTGCTCACGCGAGAGGGGCCTGAACGGCACCCGAGACATTCTGGTCGCCATTCATGGCTGGGCCCGTCTGAAGGAGGGACCAGATACTTTGAGGATGAGAAGCGACGCTTTTCCGCTTTCATCAATGGTTATTTTACTCCCTCGGATCACGCGTCGCAGGAGTCTTCCACTTCCAGGCTTGAAGAAGTGGTAGATGCAAAGAAGGAGTCATCATGTTATGTACAACATGACGAGGTAAAACAACACGATGCTTTCGAACTGAGACAAGATATCCAACAGCCATACCAGGGGTGCCCCGACATAGACCAGCGCCCAGATCGACAGGATTCAGATAGCCCTGCATTACAAGGAGCACAGAAACGCTCTTCTCTTTTTGAGACGTTCAAGTCGGTGTGGCGATACTCAAACCGCCGTGATAAGCTGAATCTCGTTTCTGCTGTTCTTGTCTGCCTCGTGGGCGCAGCGGCCATACCTGTCTTTGCCTACTGCCTGGCACATCTACTCAGTGCCATGTGGGCTCAGACAGACCAAGTCGCAGAAGGACGGAAGTGGGCTCTCTTGCTCCTGCTTGTCGCATTTACAGATGGTCTCTGTACGGGAGGCGGTCATTACCTCATGGAACGAGTGGCTCAGTCGTGGGTCAACAATGTGAGAGCCGAGGCTTACAACAAGATATTGCAACAAGACAGACGCTGGTTCGATCAAGCCCAACATTCTGCCAGCCGTATCAACGAGTGCCTGGAAAGAAATTCCGAGGAGATGCGCAACATCATTGGAAGGTTTGCCCCTATCGTCGTCACCGTGACAGGAATGGTCACCATCTCCAGCGTCTGGGCATTGGCCACGTGCTGGAAGCTGACCCTTGTGGCACTGGCTCCCATCCCCGTCATAGTTGCCGCCATAAAGATCTACACCTGTGTCAGCACTCGCTGGGAAGAGAAGTGCAATCAAGCTGCAGAAGATGCCAGTGCCACCCTCACCGAGGCTCTGAACAACATCAAAACCATTCGGTCCTTCACACTCGAGGACTGGTTTCAAGACAAATACAGCACCAAAGTCAATCGGGCCCTCAGCTTTGGGATCCAGCGAGCCTGGCGCACGAGTCCCCTCTTCGGTCTTTACCAATCCATGACCTACCCCCTCATAGCGCTTGTTTTCTACTACGGGACGCTTTTATTGGCCAAGGACCAAACTGTCGAGGTCAAGGACATCCTTCAGGTGATCAACCTCGTTGTTTTCTGTATAGGCATGTCTTCTGCGCTGCTCGGCGGTCTACCGCAGCTCACTCTGGCTCAAGCAGCCGCCAAGCAGCTGCTCAACTACGCAGAGATGTCTTTGGATCATCTTGATCAGCTACATCACTGCCACAAGCTTGCAACCCCCCTGCCCATACAGATCAAAGATCTGAAGTTTTCGTACTCTCGCGGCGAAGAGGTCATTCGAGGCTTGTCCATGGACGTTGCAAAGGGATCTTGCACCGCCATCGTCGGTGCCTCTGGAAGCGGCAAGTCGACTTTGATATGCATCCTGCTCGGTCTATACACGCCATCAGAGCCACGCGGCTCAGATAAACAATCCAGCCTCGTCTTCTCGCATGTACCACGCTCTGAGGTGGACATGAACCATCTTCAATCCACCATGGCCTACGTCCCTCAAACGCCATTCCTCTTTCCCGGCTCCATTCTCGAAAACATTGCGTACGGCCTCGCGCCCTCTCTCTCTCCCCAACGACAGCTTGAACTCGTAATTGATGCTGCTCGTGCAGCCGGTATTCACGATTATATCTCCTCCCTACCCCAGGGATACCACACTATCGTCGGCCACGGCGGCCAAGACCTCTCCGGAGGACAGGCTCAGCGGGTCAGCATGGCAAGGGCTCTGGCTAGACGGCCAAAGCTGCTTGTTTTAGATGAGCCGACGAGTGCCCTCGACGTGGAGAGTGCAGGACTCATAAGGGAGACTATTAGAAGTCTGATGAGGACGAGAAGCGAAATTGCGATCGTGTTGGTCACACATAGCGTAGAGATGATGAGGGCGTCGGATCGGATTGTCGTGTTGGAGGGAGGCGTCAAGGTAGAGGAGGGCACATACGAGGACCTGCTGGGAAGAGGAGGTACTTTTCAGAAGTTGGCTGGTAGAGAACGATGCATAGATGCTTGAATAAACAAAATCGAACTTTTGAATAAAAGACTCAACAGTATCATTCTATGCAGTAGGAGAAAAATGATGATGATGGTTACGACTCATTGGTAAATCCACGTGGTACGACGGGGCGATGATTGACATGAAGAAGGACACTTTTAGTGAGATGATGGGATTAAGTATTCTATAAAGATTGTATAATGCTGAGCTATGCAATGTGAAGATGCTGTGAATTGTCATCATCATGAAGCGGAAGATCCGAAGCCAAGATCCCTCCCGTATGAATTAGCCAAAATGTCTGTAGAGATGCTCTTGTGATGAGCCCAACGACGCTAAAGAAAGTGAAGGGGGAAAATGCCACAGCCGCAGGCTGAATAGATGTACGCCTCATGTTCAATAAAGATAAATCACAGGGGAAAAAAGGACACGCATTTGCGGAAGAACACCATTCACCTCCGCTTTGTTCGCAAGAGACTCTCCCAGGTGAAAGCGCTGCGTTGCTGCTGAGGAGTCCTGCGAGAAGGGCGCGTCGGTTCGACCCAAACCGTTCGCGCCGTCGATCTTCGAGGCCTCCTGCGCAACTCCTCGACGCGAGCATTTGCGCTGTTGCCATTGTCTCGTCGGACCATGAGTCGACGAGTAACAGGATCCTGGCTCGGCGGAAGGTTGAGATCACTCCTCGTCCAGAGGATGCGGTCATTCGGGACGGTATCTTGGTGAATGTCGAGGACATTTTTGCCCACAGATCGATTTGACCGAGCGGCATCGATCAAAACTTGCAGGTCGACCACGTCTGTGGCATCAGCTACGCTGTCTCCTTCGGTAACCACGGACGTGTCCCTCCGGTGGTACTGGCTGTCGCTCGAGGTCGACTTGCTGACCGGACGTTTATGCATCGGCACCTGGGTTGTACCAGTGCTCTGACCGTTGCCTATCTCACTCGGGGCCGTTTCTTGATCAGAGCCCCTTGCAGGTCGCTTGCGGATGTGCAAAACGGATAGGCACGAGCACCAGCGACGGAACGGTTGCGTCATGCATCGAAGCATGTTTCCGACGACCTGGAAGAATGATGCCACGTAGCTGTCGGGGACTTGACGGATCAGGGCGCCGAACGGTATGGTCAACAAGCCAAAGAGCATGCTCCAGCCCCATTGCGCTCCCGTCAGGGGCACCGTGTCGAAGGCCTCGCCGCCCTTGAAAATGATGACGAATTGACCTATGATGGTCAAGCATTGCACGCCGATGAACCAAGGGTTACGCAAAATGCCTTGGTACCAGATGTCAAGTTTGTTGTCAACTCTGCGGCAGTTGTGCTGGTTAAAGAACTGCATCCAAACGTAGATGTTAAATACCAAAGTCTGCAACTTTTCGATTTCGTTCTCGGTGTGAGGGTCGAAGAAGTCCCACTCGCCGTAGTGCACGATAAATACGACGAGAAGCTGGTACAAAGCCTGGCCCAGAATCATTTTCCACATGGTAATGTTGATGATGGGGGCATTGCGCGGCTCCGGGCTTCGCTTGAGGAAATCGGGGGAAGGGTGATCGGTCGCGAAACTCAAGGAGGCGAAGATGTCCATGATGAGGTTGATCCATAAAAGCTGGACCACGGTGAAGACGTTGTCGCCTACAAGCTCCGACACTACGCTTATCACTCCGGCCGTGATGTTGATGGTGAATTGGAACTATATCGCGTCAGAGACGATGAAGAAGAAGAGCAAGAATCGGTCACAAAGCGGCTGCGAAGCGCTTGGTGGCTGATCGATTGGCCGACCTACCTGACAGAACTTCTTGACCGCGTCATTGACAGTCCGACCCCAGCTCAGCGCCTTGACAATGGACGTAAAATTGTCGTCCAAGAGAATAATCGAGGCTGCCTCCTTGGCCACCTCGGTGCCTTGTATGCCCATGGCAAATCCCACGTCCGCCGCCTTGAGAGCCAGCCCGTCGTTGGTGCCGTCTCCCGTCACGGCAACGGTTTCCTTCATGCTCCTGAGATGAGATACCAGTAGCAACTTGTCCTCTGGGCTGGATCGTGCCAAGACCTGGAGGCGCGGGACAATGGAATCAAGCTGCGTAGGCGAGAGCTTGCGAAACGTGGGACCGTCCATGGCAACACCGCCGGCAGTGAAGATGCCACACTCGGCAGCAACTGCCTTGGCCGTAGAGAAGTTATCCCCAGTGACCATGCGCACAAAGACACCAGCATCTTGACATTTGCGCACCGAGTCGATGACTTCTGGTCGTAAGGGATCCCGTATGCCAAACAACCCAATCAGCGTGAGCCCGGAAGCGAGCCAATCGAGATTCACGCTGGCCGGGTCGTCATCGGGATTCTCAAACACCTGGGATTCGTCGAAATCCTGATAGGCAATGGCGACCGGTCTCAGCTTGTCTTGGGCATACGCCTCAATTGCGTTTCGGAGCATTGCTCGCTCGTCCTCGGAGAGACGGGATGGAGCGAGCATGAAGGTAGGATCTGACACCACGAAGGCACAAAATTCAAAGACGACCTCCGCAGCGCCCTTAACGAGGAGTCGATATCTTCCATTAGGCAGTCGAATTAGCGTCGCCATCCATTTCCGCGACGAATCAAAGGGAAGCATGGTCACGGCGGGTCTGTTGGCTCTTTCCTCCCTCAAGATCCCCAGGCCAAAATGGTCGCGAGTGAATTTAAGCAATGCAGTTTCGGTGCTGGAGCCGAAATACTCGGACGTGGACGATTCGTCCCCCTCAAACGCCGTTGAGTTGACGGCTATGCTGTCTTTGATCAGCGCCTTCACGTCTTGGCACAAGCTCTCTATCAGATGCTTCGACCTTTCTTCCTGCATCCTCGAACTCGGTGCCGAGGTATCGCCCTGGCCAGCCTCCTTGTCCCTATCATCGAATTTTGCTTCAACACCGATACGCCCGGTCACTACCTTCATCGTATTCTGGGTGAGCGTGCCAGTCTTATCGGAGCAAATACAAGTAGCATTCCCCATGATTTCGCACGAGCGGATGAGGCGGACGAGGTTCTTATCCTTGAGCATGCGCGTAGTGGCGAAGGCTAGAGCAACAGTGACGTTCAAAGCCAGGCCTTCAGGTACAGTTATGACGACAACGGTGATGGACAGAATGAGTATATGTAGAAATTTCTCGGCCTTGTCGGAGGGCCCTTTCCCCACCATGCTTCTCAGTCTTATCAGGTAACGGATGAACAGAATGATGAAGAAGACGGTGCCAGCAAAGACACCAAAAACGATGAGTTGTTTGCCCAGCTTCCCAAGCTTGGCCTGCAGAGGCGTTTCCTCGACGTCCTCGCGCAGAGACATGAGGGTCCTCCCATAGGTAGAGTTAGCACCCACAGAAGTGACGAGATAGCGACCAACGCCACGCGTGGCCGTGGTCCCGCTCAAGATGAAGGGGTCGGCCAAGACGGCATGAGAGGCGTCATGGTCCGCCGGGACGGTCTTGTGGACGGGCCTTGCCTCACCAGAGATGGACGACTCGTCGAGGCACAGGCCGGAGGCTTGGATGAGCACTCCATCGACAGCCACGACCTCGCCAGCCTCGATGTGCATGACATCGCCGACATATACATCGTGTATGGGTATCCTTTGTGCGCGACCGGAACGGAAGACGGTGACTTGACGTTGCTTCTTGCGACGATTCAGCTTCTCAAACTTATGGTTTTTTTGCCAGTCGTTGGCGGCGCTGGCGAGAACGATGACTATGATGGCCACGACAACGGTGACGCCATCTACCCATTCGACGTTGGAGGTGCCTCCGTTGATGACAAGAGACTGATATATTCCGATGGCGAGGGAGATGCAGGCAGAAATGGTTAAGAGGATGAGTAATTTGTCATTGAAAGCGATCCACATGAGCCTCAAAAGGCTTTTTTGGCGTCGATGAGGTAGACGGTTGTCCCCGAAGAAACGTCTGCGGTCTCCAAACTTAGTCTCGGCGCCATCGCCCACGCGCAAGGTATGGCGACGGGTCTGCGCAGGGCGTGGTTCGACCAGCCGAGGAACAGGAGCGCGACCTTGACGACCGGCTTCGACGGCTTCTTGGAAGGAGACGGCGCCGTCAAGCTGGTCCTCGTCTGCGCTGATGCCGGAGGCGATGTCGGAGCGAAGGCCAGCAGAGAGGCCTCGTAAGCCGCCAAAAAGGTCGAGAGCAGCGAGGCTACGGTCTGTGAGCAGCTTGTGCAACTGGGCTGGGGAAAAGGCGAAGGGGGACGATGGCGGCGGCGGTTCGAGGCGTAGCTCCTCGGCTAACAGCGTCGTAGAGGGTGCTTGACGAGCCCGTTGCTCATCCTGCCGACCCCGTGCGCTTCCGTCTCCGTCCGACGTCTGCCTCTTTTCGCCAGCATCGCCCTGGTCCTGCAACGGCTCGTGGTTTCGCCCATCTATGGGCTCGGCGAAGTCGCGATGAATACAGTGCCCGTCGTCGCTTCGGTCGTTCATCGGTTCTGGCGTGATTTTGTCCATGGCATATCGGCCCGTGCTTCGACGAATATGAACAGGGCCAGGACGGGCTAACTGATGGTATATGGGGGGCGGACTGTCGGCTCGCGAGGCTTTTGGACACGACTCCTCGGAGCCTTAAGCTCCTATACAGGGAAGACGACAGCGGGACGGTTGAGTAATCATCTAGGGCAGACTGACGCAGTATTCCTGGCGGTTTGAGTAGCAGGATGGCGTGGGCCAGAGGCAGGCCGGCGGTAGGGGACGTTGATGATTCCCCGTGGAGCTCGCTGCGGACAACTGTGGAAATGCCCTCCGTGTGCTCCCGCGATGGTTACGTCGGTCGCAAGAATCGGTTGCGTTGAACGGATTGTGCGTCCCGTAACTAGGTGGAAGCAGGGCTGGATCGAAAAGGTGGTGTCGCAGAAACACAGGCGGCAGGCTCAGCCGAAGGATGGTTCAAGGAAGTGACGAGTGTGTCGTCCCAAAGGCATGCCACTACTAAGGTAGTACGGAGTACGGAGTACTTAGTACTTTGATTGATTAACGCTCCAGTTTGGAATACGGGCACAGGTAGGACGGACTAATTACGGAGTCGCGGAGTCATGGCCTCCCAGAGCGAGCAGGAAGTTGCGTACTTGGGGGCTTGTAGGGGCGAAACACAGGGCCCACTGGGCATTGGGACATGCGGGGGCATGCGTACCATTTCAGCCTTCGTCGGCGTACAATTCCTTGTTAGGCGTAGTCCCTGCCCTGTGCCTATTATGTAACGGCATGCCATTACGTGCACTTGTGTGTGTGTGACTGTGGTTCGCTCGCCAGGCCGCCGTTCGTTCTTGATTGAGTTCACCGATGCCTTTCTGGAGAGACAAATACAATTATATGGGCTAGGGTACGAGTAACGTGGTAGGAGCTTACCCTTGTTTGAAATAAACAAGAAAAGAAGAAGAAATAGCCCTTCCCCGCGCTCCCCTACCACCCTCAAATATTTTTGGGCAGATTCCACACGGTCGTTTGTTGTCCGCGTGGCACTGAATGGGCGCACCACCCACACGGTGAGAAACCTTAAATGCTTCCACAGGAGAAAAAGAAAGGAACCAGGGATAGTCGCGCGCCACCGCGGGGGATTCGCCTGTCAACCAGCTCCTTGCAAGCAGCTCAAGACATCACAAAGTAGCTGGACACTGCTCGCTCAGTGCAGATAGAGAGTATCGAAAATGTGATCACGACCAAGCTCAACATTTCAAAATCTCGGGTTCAGGGTAGCAGGTTTCACATTTTTGCACCAAGCCTCTTTTGCCTTGATTCTTTGAACGACAAGATGACAATGGAGCAAGCATGTGGCAGGCTCGCTTCCACAAACCTCTCGCGAGCGGTTCATGAGACTCGGCTCGCCCCATCCACGCCTTCCGTTTCCTCTGCCACACGCCTTCGTGTGTTCGTAGGCCTCTCTCTCATCTCAAACTCCAGCAAGCTCCCTCGAGTCAAGCCGCAGCTGTTCGCGTGTGACTTTAACGCTCGCCCTAAGACCACATCCAGCCGCAAGAGGTGTGTTGCGGAATAGGCGAGAATAATGACACCCTTCGTGTCCGCCACGCTTACGACCCCGGGTATAAGACCTGCCGGTGCTCTCGATTCAAGATCGACTAGTGGCGGTAGTCAACAAGTCAGGATTAGGCGTCATCCCAAGTGCGAATTCGTTTGAAAACCTCCCTGATGGCGTCTCCTTACTTCTGTGCCGCGCTTATCGTCACGATCCTTTCTCACCTGGCTCGAGCAGGCGGCTGGTCCAACGCTACTATTGTCCCTCGAGTTGTCATTGTTTCCATGGTATGTCCTTCTCCTTTCTTTCCCGCCTCCATCATTATCAATACGGCCAGGATTCTCACAAGCTGCACTGAGCGCAGTGGGCGCCGGAAGCACAGATCTGGCTCAATAGGTTCCATGAATCGGCACTAGGCAACCTTACTGCCCTGTCCATTGCTACTCCAGGTCTTTCCATGCTTTTCCCACGAATATTCTGTACTGAAGACGGACGTGTCTGTCAGCTCACAATCGGTGAGGGTGAGATCAACGCTGCCGCCTCCGTCATGGCCTTTGTGCTATCCAAAGCATTCGACCTCCGCAGGTCATATTTTTTGCTCGCAGGCATTGCTGGCGTCAATCCTCGGTACGCAACCGTCGGAAGCGTTGCCCTTGTTCGCTATGCTGTTCAAGTCGCTTTGCAGTACGAAATCGATCCGAGGTCCCTTCCCCAGGACTGGCCTACCGGCTACATAGCCTATGGGCGGGACTACCCCCTTCAATATCCTGCCACCCTGTACGGAACGGAAGTGTTCGAAGTCAATGACAATCTCAGAGGCCTGGCCTTTAAACTGGCGTCTAGGGCACGGCTGGCAGACGACGAAGGGCCGCGTCAATATCGCTCCAAATACTCGGGAGTTGGTAATCGGGACAACATGGCGACCAAGCCTCCCTCCGTCGTCAAGTGCGATAGTGCTACCAGTGACGTGTATTATTCTGGAACCAAGTTGGCATATGCGTTCGAAAACACCACAACATTGTGGACTAATGGAAGTGGTGTCTATTGCATGAGCGCACAAGAGGACAATGCGATACTTGAAGTGCTCGTGCGAGCCGCTGTTGAGGGATTGGTCGACTTTGCACGCATCATAATCATGCGTACAGGTGTGTCCATCGTGCGCCCTCCTGTCCTTCAGCACCACACTCCTGCGTGCTGACAATACTGGCATCCTAGGGTCTAATTTCGACCGACCGCCATCAGGACTGTCGGACTGGCAACATCTGACCAACACCAATCAGAACGGTTTCAAAATCGCCATCGATAACATATACAATGCCGGGATCGAAATTGTGGCCGGTATCGTCTCTCGCTGGAACTGCACGTTTCGACGTGGCATCAAGCCCACCAACTACATCGGCGACATCTTTGGTAGCCTGGGTGGGGAGCCTGATTTTGGTCTCGGTAGCATCACTGGGGGGACAAGGTTGGCTTCTGCTGGCCACCATGAGGGACTGGCTGCCCAAGAGATGAGACGACGCGAGAGTTTTGGTTTGAGAGCACTCATCAAATGAACGTACAACCGTCAAACTCATCCGCGTAGTCGTTCTCGTCCCAGTTAGCCGCTTCAATACGCCCAGCCACTCGTGTGCCACAGGTGTTTGGTTTTCCTTTGGCCAATCATCCCAATCCGCCGGCGTTTGCTTCCGTACGTCCCACACGGTTGCGAAGCCCAGCTCTCAGGCCGCTTGGGTTACTGCTCTGCAAAAATACTCTGACGACATGTACCGCCAATAGCGTCGCCTTTTCATTGCGATTGCGGCCTCTAGCAAAGCCAGCAACAGGAACCATCTTGTTCTTGGTAGCTTACATCTGGCGCGGCCTCGTGGTGCTACCATGCGGTCCACTCGTCTTCGGCTCCAATCTTACATAATATATTCCATCTGCGGGCAATCCAAAGCGCAGTGATGTGGAGTGAAAGAAGACTCAGCGCTGTTCCCAAGCGAAAAGGACGGGAAAGCACCAGTATAGAATGCCCTTGTTGCCCAAGTCTGCCTGGGCTCAGAGCAGTGGCGCTGCTAAACTCCAAGGCTGCCACGATCACCAAAGGCACACTGACCCCAAGATTAACAACGTAGGGCCAACAGGGTCGAGCAATACTGATGAGCTTGAATAGGAAAACGCTCAAGTGAAACGAGTAGTTCAGAACGCCTTGCCCGGAAGAGAAAAGCATGCCAAAGTTACGAAGGACCAGGGCAGCTTGATGTCGAAATTCTTCGCCCCTACTTCGCGGAGGCGCCATCAAAAGTCGGGGGGATAGCCTAGTATCATCCCCTTCGACAGAGAAGCGTTCACGGTTCAATTTCATGGATTCCGGACGCTGATCTGCAAGGTCGTGAATTGGTTCTCGTTCTTGAGCGGCTGACGCGTCTTGGTAGATGCCTTTGAGAGGACTCGTGTTCTCCTCTGCAGGAGCACTTCCTTTCCGTGCTGAAGATGTTGGCCGAGCATTCGCTTCGTTTGCATCATGTCCCTTGCTGCCGGGGTTTCTTCTTCGTGAACCTTTTAAAACAGCAGAGTCTTCTTAGCTCACTTCTTCCAATTCTTCATCGACAATACTCACCAGCCATGGGCGTACCGGAGCCGGCGGGAGAGTCCAGATTCTGAACCCGATTTCCACGAAGGGAGGGGGGCGCGGTGGCATTCAGATCGCTCTGCGTGACGTTATCAAAGTTGGCCTCGCTTCGCATCGCAAGCAGCACCTCGTTCGCGCTGGGACGATCAGATGGCTTCAAAGCCAGCAGCTTGGTCAACAACCGGTATAACTCGGGCGGCAGGTCCGGGCGCTCTCGTTTCTCTTGGAATCCCTGCCAGAGTGCGATCTCCTCGCGCAGCTCTTCGATGTTCTCGAGTTCCTCTTGTATAGCATTGGAGCCTTCGTACGGCAACTTCTTGAAGCACATGAAATAGAGTATCATGCCCAATGAGAACATGTCCGACTTTGTTGTGAAGTTGCCATATTCACCCGCTGCATCCAACTTCAGCACCTCGGGGGCACAATATGATATCGTTCCCGTGGATCCTGTAGACTTTCGCACCGCATTCTCGGGCTGAACCTCCCCAAAGTCACTAATCAGGCAAGTCAACCTGCCGTTCTCGTGATGTAGAAGGCAATTACTCGGCTTGAGGTCGCGATGAACATAGTTGGCATCGTGCAGATACGCCACGCCCGAGGTGATGTCTTTGAAGAGCGAGTATATCTCCTCGAAGGAGAGCTGGACCGCATCTTCGAGGCAAGACTGAGGCATCTCCGCTTGACCCTTGGATCGTCGGCGCATTTGGGCCTTTAATTCTTCCTTCGTAACCTCCCTAGTGGGTGATCCAAGTACATGCTGGTGTAGGTCGCCGCCGTTGCAGAACTGCTGAAGAATGAAAGCGCAAGCGACGCTAGGTCCAAATCTGGTCAGATGAACGTCCTCCAGCCAGACGTACCGATACGAGACGAGGTTCGGATGAGACAGCTTCGCGAGCAGCGAAACCTCAACAAGAACTTTTTCGAGCCAAGCATGATCATCTCCGACGGGAACTCTTTTGCAGGCAAAGTGGCCCAAGGGGCAGCCATCGATCTGGTGTTGGACCAGCAGCACAACGCCTTTTCCACCCCGACCCAGAATTCGTTCCTCCACGAAAAAGGTCTGGAAGTAGTTGGGACAAAATGCTTCCCGTCGTATGCGGCTACCCTCGACTTGGGGCGCTCCGGTTGAGGGATTGGAGAGAAACGGTGCTTCTTCGTCGTAATCGGAAGCGCTCGAGGGAAAACGCCGTCCCGATGCACGGGTTTGCCTGGCCGCTGGCTCAACAAGCCTTCGCACTGGACTCGGGGGCCCGTTTGCTCGAATATGGGCCTGGTGACCGGCGCGAAGCATGCTGAAATAGTCAGGGTCGACATATCCTTGGTTCATGTCGTATGCCTGGTCGTAGGGGCGTTCGGGCGTGTGAGCTCGTCCTAAAGGTTGATGACATGTCGGACATTCAGAAGCGCGTATTTCCAATCGATGAGAGTCTGGGTCCCGGACAACGAGTGCATTGCGGTGGCGCCTTGCAAGATGCGATGCGCAGTCAGCCTTCTGGGAAGAGATTCAAGACTGGACAGTGAAAGTGTCGACTCACAAAACAATCTCGCGGCCTTCACGAGGGTGATAGGGTATCAGTGACATATTGAGAGACTTGCTTCCCTGCAAGCCAGAACCCTTCGAAAACTGAGGGGGAGCTGCTCCCCAAGCGGGAAACCAACCCCAAATCCGCCTGATGGCTGGAAATGAGATCGAGGTTCAAGGGAGACTTTTCCAACGGACCTTGAAGCCAGCTTGTGCAAGAGTGACGTCGGAGGCGGCCTCGACGTTAGCTACGATAACGGGCACGAGATAATTACAGTGGGTAACTAAAGTTAGTATTTATGTATTACCTAAACTTGCAACCACCCCGCCGGCCGCTGCCTTATTGCCACCTCCCCAGGTTTCAACTGACTCTCGCCTACCCAGTAATACTCGTTATGTTGCTACCAAATTACGGGTTACTTTCTCGTTCTTATAAAAATCAAAGTGTTGAGAATCCAGTCCTCACATACAATTAGTGTGAACATCTCGCGGGAAGAATGGGGGAGGGGATATTCTCGAGCCATGCTCCGCCCGTGGTGGTAGACACTCGATCTGTCCGATACCAGGTGTCATTATTATCCACCCATGTCTCATCTACCACCGAACTACCTAGGTAGCCGATTCTCGTGGCGCCATCACTTCTCTATCTACTGGTATCGAATGTTTTGAAATCGTCAATCTTCAACCCGGTTCCAGGTCACAATCAGCGCACCTGGCTCACAATACTCCTTTTTTCTTCGTGCCTCTCTTCTCGATGGAGTTCCGTCAAGGTTGTCCAATGCCCAAATGCTCAGGGTCTGCGCGAACGATCCTAAGTGTATTCGTATTTCCCATGCCGCCTTTCCAGCCCTGAACAACGACCACAGTATCCCCGGCCGTCAGGACCTTGAGCTCCATGGCGTGGTTCACAGCCCACTTGATTCTTTTGTCGACGTCTTCCTGCCAATTGACTTTTTCGAAGTCCGGTTTGGCCTCGGGGAACAAGAAAGGATAGACGCCACGATATAAGTGACTAAATCTAGACGTCGTGGCGCTGCGGGTTACCATGAAAATGGGGCAAACAGGTCTATACTTGGAGAGAAGCCTGGCCGAGTCCCCTGACGTAGAGAGGACGATGATGCCCCCGGCGCCAAGATCCAGAGAGGCGCGGACGGCAGCCATGGCGCAAGACTCAACGATGCTGACAGGCCGCTGGACCAGAGTGCACATTTCCTCGAAATGCGATACGTACGGGATAGTGTTCTCAGCCTTCAGGCACGCCTCGTTCATTTCTCGAACTGCCTCGCAAGGGTAGCTCCCCTTTGCTGTTTCGCCAGACAGCATGACGCAGTCAGCGCCGTCGGTGATGGCGTTACCGACGTCGCTGATCTCGGCACGGGTCGGTCTGGGATTCTTGATCATTGACTCCAGCATCTGCGTAGCGCAAATAACGGGCTTGCCGGCAAGGTTGCACATGGCGATGAGCTTCTTTTGGGCGGCAAACACTTCAGCGGCGGGGATCTCGATACCAAGGTCACCTCGAGCCACCATCACACCATCCGTCTCCTCGAGGATCTCCTTGAAGTTGTTCAACCCTTGGCGATTCTCGATCTTGGAGATGATTTGGATCTGTCTTCCCTCCTCGCCAAGGATGGCCCGGATATCCCTGATGTCTTGAGCTCGGCGGATGAATGATGCGAATACCATATCGACATTATTTTTGACACCAAATTTGAGATCGGCCTGGTCCTTTTCGGACAAAGCAGGAAGGTCCACGTCCGTATTGGGAAGGTTGACACCCTTTCTCGAGGAGATGAAACCGTTGTTTCGGGCGCGGACCTCGACTGTCTTGTCGTCCTTGATGCTGAGGACATCGAATGCGAGAACGCCATCGTCGACGTAAATGACTCGACCTGGTTGAATGACTTTGGTGATATTCTTGTAGTCAACGTACCTACATGGTAAGGTTGTTAGCATTCAGCCTTTCCATGACAAAGCCCCAGTGACACCGGAGGGAAGGAGGACAAGAGACAATGATGGCTAGAAGTGTGTTGTACCTACATGTTATCGGTGTCGCAGCAAGTAGCATACTTTTCGTCCGTCGTGATATTCAGAACCTTGCCAACAGATATGGGCAGATCCTCGTCGTTCTTAGTGTTTCCTGTGCGAATTTCAGGGCCCTTGGTGTCGAGAGCGATGGCGACGGGTCGACCATCTTGAGAATCAACGGCAGCACGAGTATTGTCAATGACAGACTGGTGGTATTCGTAGGAGCCATGCGAAAAGTTCATGCGTACGACATTGAGACCTGACGAGCGGAGGCGATTGATGGCTTCTACTGAATTGGTCTTGGGTCCGATGGTGCAAATGATGGAAGAGCGACGGAAATTCTTCTCTGGGCTATAGGCGGTGTCGAGAGAAGCCAGCCAGGCGACTCTACCACCAGTGTTGAGATGGTCCTGCTGAGCGGCAGCCATTATGCTGAATGAACGAGACCGACTCTGCTGGGGATGAGCCATGGCAGAAGGCGGAGAGAAGAGTTGGACGAGAACTGCGAAATCTAGGGGCTCGAAGGAGACGTAGGGCGACAGGCGAAGATGTAGGAGATACGCAAGTAGGTTTGTTTGCCTCGATGGGACACGACACCCAAAATGAGGGGGAGAAGGGTGATAACTTATCTGGAGCACCTAAAAATAATCATAGAGCTAGAAAAAAAAGAGATGGAGCCAATACAAGCCTTTGGGTTTGGAGGGCAGGAGGGCAGGAGGGCAGGTACTACTTAGGTACCTAGTAGAGGGAAGAGTACATCGTACTTGGGCATGCGTACCTCATCGGCAAGTACTCCGTACATAAGGACTGGTATGTAGTAGCACAGTGGGCCAACACGCAAAACGAAGCAAACTCACACTCCTGTTTGGCTCGTTATGCGCGTTGGCCCACTGTACCTACGTACCACGGAAAGCCTGTTTTCACAACGGCAGTGGACTAGTCGGGGGGGGAGGGGGGGCAAAATAGATGCAGCACTCTGTCGCATTTATAAAACGGCGTGAAAAGGCATCTACAAGTAGGCATGTACAATGGCAATATTACATGTATAGGCATTGTGAGTAAGAGAAAACGACATGCGCATGGTTGTTGAAATGTATTTCAAATTGAAAACAAATCCCCTCCCCCCAAAAAAGAGAAGAGCTTTAACCCTGTTTCCAACCTGCGATCAAAATTCATGCATTTAAGTTTGTCTGATTTTGAGCATCCCAATAACATTGGCTTGTTATCCGTGGCTTGGCATCCATGCCTTCCACGGGCTGAGTCATCAACCAAAGAGCTTCACGTGCCTCCTGTGGAGACAGTGTGACAGCGTTCTCGCTTTCGATTCAACGCTCGATGACGACGGTCCATCAACAACGCTGTACATTTCATCGTTACGGATTGCTACGTGCGGGCCGAACTCTACCAGAAGGCTTTACGAAACCTCCGGTGGCCACAAAATTGGCACTCGATCACTCCCTCAAACAGAGGGGGAGCAAAAGCGAATACGCAAGCCGGTGTCCTTGAGGTTGATATCGTCAACGCTTGCTTCACCATGGTGGTACGTGCGACTTCCTTGCCCTCCTCTATGATGTGATTGGGCGGCAAAGCTTGGCTGCTTCTTCAGCGAGGCAAACGTCGATATTCAAGACCTCGCCTTTCATCAGAAGTTTATTCTAAGGCTTTCCCGCAGCTTCTCAATCTGCTGACGCTGGGCCTCTGGTCAAAGGTTGGACGACTTACTCACTACGCCTTCGACGCCGTTCTCAGTATGCGCCAGATGCTTCCCCTTCTCAACAGAGGTTTTTGAGCTTCTCTCGTTGTCATCATTCATTAACGCATGTTCAGTTTCTGCATTTCTCGCGGGAATGAAGCGATCCACTGGCTTAACGTGAGTCGGGTCGCTGTTGCGCGACAACGGTCTGTTCCTTTGGGAGGAGAAACACAAACTAACGCACGCCCATCTCGGGAATCCTAGACCCAGTTTCAAAAATGACAGAGTCGCCGGCGACAACAAAGAGATGTCAAAATGGATTGACAAATATCTGGGAGTCGGCGAATGGGTCATGGACCAGTCGGTTGTCATCGCAGGCTCAAGCGGCTTTTTCGAGCGCACCCGGTGATATTATTCGCTTTACGCAGATAGAGATTCGGTTGTCAGGTGCCTGAGAAGCCATTCGGAAAGCAATTTCACCCAGCTTTCGCTACGGAACTGGACGCTTTGAAGCAGTTCACTGTTACTATATGATTTTATTTCGTTTGCCCGTCAAAGCGAATAGTGGCACGACTTCGATACGAGATTTGTTTGCCGCGATGAATTATCTCACGCTCCTGCTTCCAAGATGTGGCGTCCTTTGAAGACGAGACATTGTCGAGCCTCACGAATGAGCACCACCCACAGATCAGGTCCTCATGTATCTGAACTCGCGCATGCTGTGTGCTGAACTGCACTGGAACCAAGTCTGTATTTGATGTTGCTGTTCAAATTGTACACTTTCTTCGTCACTCGATCCATCACACGATGACACATTTGCGGGAGAAACGACTGGGCCGAAAGTCTTTCGTGACTGTATAAAACCCAGGCCCTCAGAGAGGCTATGACTGGATTGCAAGATGGAATGATAAGGACGCTAAGCCTGAAGGTACCGCTATAGACAGATCGCAGCGGACCAGTCGCATACTATTCTACCCCCTTTTCCCCACCCGGATGCCTCTCGTCCTCGAGATCTCGAGAGGCTGCGCCTGTTCACAAACTACGGCGTCGGAACAACCCACACCGGTTGAATGCAACAGGGAGTTAATGACGTTAGCAGTTTTCCAGAAAAAAACATCTTATCATCCAAGTCTGGGCCTCGGCTTGAAATCAATGATCGAAATTTCGGTTCAGCTTAAGGCTGCTGTGCCCCCCTCACTGTCCTGACGATGCCGTGACCTGGTCGAACCTTCACCGGCATCCATCAGTCCCTGGACGATCACATCATGGTCCTTTAAATTGAGAGCTTCAACATGACCTTCCTGGCTCTGCTTGTCGAAGGCCTCGTGGCTTGATGCGTCTTCAGGTCTTTCGGTGCTCGCTCTAGTTGGCGAGCCCAGCTGCTTCAGCATCTCATAGGCTTCCCTGAAAGCCTCTAGCTCAGCGCCAAGGGAGCATATCAAAATGTTCCAGTGATTTTCTTTGGCCAACTGCATTCGTTCTTCCAACTTTGCCAATACATCCTCCATTGTTATAAGCTGGCGTGACAAAAGCCCTTCGTGATCCTGTTCCTTGCCCTTGCCTTTGTCCTGGGCCGTCACAGGCGAAGTGTGGGATGTGGCAAACTCGATGTCCTGCCGAAGAGTCGACTCAAATTGATTAAGCAGCGTCACAACATCTTGCCAAACGATTGATCCCGATTCCAAAGCCTGACGCTCCTTTTCAACGAGGCCCTTCCGCACTTCCAGCATTTTGACCTCGCCTTCCCACCAGCTCCTTGCCATTTCAGCCGTTCGTCGGCCCGGGCGAAGGCTCATGAACTCGAAGCCTTCTGTCTCGCTTGCTTGAGTTATTGACACATTCTCGCCAACAACACAAAGGAGGTCCAAGGGCTGAATCCGGGGACGGCGGACCATCGAGTCCAGTCGTAGGTTAATATCCTTGAGCGCACCGTGGTAGCCGCTCAGTCCTGCGTCTCTTTTGCTCTTTGTAATCTCCACTTGATCTTTCAACCAACGGCGCTCGGCTCGCAAGTTTGCGAGTTTCTCCTCTAATAGAGAAATGCTGCGATCAACTGCACTTGACCTCTCAGTAAGTTCCTGCAGTTCTTTGGCCAGGGGCTCCTCATCATCCTCTTCGAGAGTTTTCAGTTCGGATTGTATCTTGACTCTCTCGCCTGAGAGTTTATTGAGACGTGATAAGGCTTGTTTTCTCTCGCTTATTGCATCATCTATGTGGGAGAATTCTTCCTCTCGGAGGTTGAGAAATGCCCCAATGGTCTCTCGTATATCATTGCGCACGGATCGCAGCCCTCTCGGGCGAGTATTCAGTGACTGTCGCACGGGGATTAAAGTACCGTCGAGCGTAGAGCGAGGTGGAATGTAAAGACTCTTCGTCATATGGAGTTTCGAAGTCGCCGCAGACCCGAGCGCACCCGTCGACGCGCTGATGCCTTCATGGCCGGATGAGAGGAGTCCGGAACCATCGCAACCTGAAACGAGACCCGCTGCCTGGATGTCGAGAAGTCGTTGAACCTCGTGCTGAAGAGCATTCTCTCGAGCGCGGAGATCGCGCCAAATGGAATGTGGCGGATGGCCCTGCCGTCCACGCCCACTTCCACTATTCTGTTCCAAGCTTCTCGGGAAACGCGAATGCGGGCGGTCTTCTTCTAGGTCTATTGACTTTCGCGGGGATGCTGTGGGTTGTCTTGGCGTTAACATGACGGAGCTGATCGGCGGAGGTGGTCTTTTGAACACGAGCCTCGTCATGCTGGCCTTTAAAGAAGATGTGGAGTCTTTTCCATTCTGCCACGGCTCTGGAGAGCGCTTACGTCGGACTGAGTCGTGACGATACTTCGTTCGATGGTCGGTATCGCGGATGGTTGTCTCTTCAGGATGAGGGGCCAGGAGCTCCAACCTGTATCCATCGTGCGAAGAGTCTTGGGCCGAATGAGGTGACAGGTCCCTCCTCCAGACTGGCGATATAGAACGGCTATGAGGAGCAGACGACATTGACGAAATGGATTTTTGTGTTCGTGAAGCTGGAAATGTGCCACAGACCAAAGTTGAAGGAGACGCGACGATTCACATCATCTTCCCTTCAAGTAGAAGTAGACCAGAGGAAGCCAAAGTAGGTGCTTGTCACATATCACAGAAACGTGACCGAGAGTTGGAAGCGCCTTTCGTCCTCTTGCACTACTTAGTAGTATTGCCTCGTAGCCCTTACCTATATGTCGGTAGCAGATGGAGTATCATGGGAATAATTCAGAGCAGCAAATCAAGTTCATGTGACGATGATCACGACGTACGTACTAGTGCTAATACCTACGTGCCACTGCCTACTA